>MU228291.1:290503-314596 GCA_018584345.1 Thuja plicata | reverse complement strand
CCCAAGTCTAAGACTTTAGCTATTTGGTCCCTTGTTCCTGCCACACAAAAGCCTATGGTTTTAAACATAAGGGAAGTAAAGAAGGTAGGCAGGATGATATGGAATCTACAAAACACTAGTGATACAAAAATTTCAAATTTGATGACCCAAGTTTCATTTATGAACTTGGCCAAAATAGAGGCCTTTTCCAAAAGGTACGAGAAAATTTTCAATCAAATAATTGCATTGGCTAAGAAACATGAAGAATTTATGACACAAAACAATGCCCCAAGTGGAAGTACTGAAGAAAGAGATGGAGCAAAAAAAAAAAGTGAAATCCAACAGGTGGCTGTGAAAGACATGGTGGATGCATCTACAGAGACCTAGGGTGATATAGGAGGAGAAGAAGACCAGGCAAAAAAGTCCTTGAGAGGAAAAAATGACAATATTGTTCATAGAATACTTTCCATATTACAACACTATGTGGGTGTTTTGAAACATAAAACTTCATTAGTACATGTAATCCATGAATCACTCCAGGATGCTTGCAAAATTTTTGCTGAGGCCATGATATGTCTTGAGCCTATTTTCAGAACATGGTCAAGAAGAACTAGAGTGATGGATAAGTTGAATACTAAAATGTTGTATAGTGATGATTTCCCTCCTAAGATCTTAGAGACTACCGAAACAATAAAAGAGATGAATATTTCCTATGCTTTATTCAATGGGAAGGATGAGCTGATCAGTAATAAAATGTAGTTATTTGGTAAGCAGTGCAATGCACTTATCTCTAAAATTTATGATGATAATAATGTTTTAAATCCACAGTCAGAATGGGAAAATAAGTTTGATGAAATTTGGAAGCCTGACAATGTAAAGAATCATCTAGACAAAGATATAGATGTTGGTTACTGCAATGATTTGATTGACAACATGTTCAAAGTTGAGGTGGACATGACTAAATTTGTTGCTGAGGCCAAGATGATCTTAGATGCCAGGTGGAAAGAAGCCTTGATCAAGTTAGAACAAAAAAAATATTTCAATTGGCCCATCGACAAGTAGGTGAACAGGTGAGAGGCTAAGTTGAAAGGATAAGTAAATATCTTTGAGGAAATAATGATTTTTGGTTGGATTTGCAAATCCTTTTTCCACCCGTGTTTTGTCATAATAGTTATTAATTTTGTTGTTATCAGGTTATAGCAAGATTTTGTAATCTTCCCATGTAGTTCCAATCTTGTTGCATCCTAAGCTATAAAAGGATTCTAAGACTACTGGGAAAGGGATAGTCATTTTTCTTTTAAAGTACAATAGTATCTTATAACTCTGGTTTGGGACCAATAATTTGATAAGGGTTTCTGAAGTATACTTTTGAATGTAATAGGATTATCTTGATATGAATACAAATACAAATCAATCAACAGTTTTTGAACTATGATGAGTAATTGTCTTTATTGCTATATTCTAAGTTTTCTTAGATTGAATAATTAAGGATTGTTCAATTCACATGTTTGTTAGGCAGATTTTGAAGTCATTATAGGGTTTCTCTCAAGGGGAGAATAAATTTCCTTAGTGAAACTTGGAGTTTGTAATGAATTTGATGATTGTCTCAAAACATGTGTGAGGGTTGCTATATAAGATATATCTATCTTATGTTCAGATCTATAAATGTTTATGAGTTTATGTTCATGGAAAGGGGTTATTAATATTTAGAGTGACTCCATGCCCTAGGATAAAGCATTGGTTTATTATTCATTTGGAGTGGGTAAATATCATTATTGAATTAATATTTGTTACTCTATTTTAGTTTTGTCAAATAAATGTTACAGAAGTTAGAATATGTAATTTCCACTATGAACTTGCTACAATAATGTTGTGATTTGATCATTCCAAGTAAGAAAAGGATAAAACTGCCTAACTTTATGGAGCTCAAAGTGTAGAGGGCATAAAACCCCTGTTTCTATTCTTCTCTTTCTTTTCTGATTAGTGTATGGGAAAATAGATTGCGCTTATCATAAGTATTTTATGTGTGAGCAAGAAATTGAACTAACAAACTGTGAAAATGGAATTCAGAACAATCACTAAAATTAGAATATAAAATTAAGTTACAACTTTGAGTTTTATCTTACTTTTCATTTACATATATTTTAACAAATTAATCTTTAAGGACATAACCAAGCTTTGAGGTCCGCGAGATTACATCTTGACACTATCAATACTGCTTTCAAATTAAACTAAACTTTTCTCAAAAGAGTAGAATTGCTTATATATAACACTAATAAGATTGAGAAATTCAACTAAACTTTTCTCAAAAGAGTACAATTGCTTATACACTTTAATAAGATTGAGAAATTCAAAAGCACTCAAACTTACTGGAATAAAATCAGTTTAATATCTACTTACTGGGCATATCTACTTCAAAAGAGACTATTAAATAACTCTAGTATGGGGGTATGAGAAAATAAAAATATAGTTATAAACATGCCATTTGGATTCATCGTCTTGTTATGAATCAAATTATCAAGGGCGCTTATGAAGTATAAGAAAAAGAATAGTAGAGAAGATTAAGTGAATTCATTTGGGAATATTTCTTCCCACACACAAAGGCATCCAAGGTAATCTAAATGCTCTCTAAAAATTGAAAGTATGAGTTTCTTTCAGGCATGCATTTGGTTTTCCCAATTCTGAAATTCACTACAAGGAACTACCAAAAAAAAATGTGTTTGCTCTAGTCGTATAATCCATTGTTAAAGGCTATACAAAAATGGTGATTATGTTTTGACCTTTTTTGCATCTTATCAATGATAGAATAAGGGGTGTAGTGATACAAATTAGGAACAAGACTGGCAGAAAACAACGTCAACGAGGATAAAAGTCAAGAAAGCCACTGGTAAGTATACTCTAGTGGGTATATAGGGAAGAAGTTGTACAAAGATGATGAAGAGGAGATAGAATTGCCTCTTATGACATGTACTGATGAGAGATTGCTACACCAAGAGAAATTCTTAAAAGATGACAATTTTATTAAGACAAAAGAATTCAAAGAGTTTCTCATCTGGAACAAACAAAAATAAGTAGGTGCACAATTTCAATTAGCAGGTGGAGATACAGTGACCAATGAGGCTTTACAAGTATTGCAGGATTATTATCTTGATTTAGAGAAAATCGCACCAGAGGAAGCAAGACAACTGGTAAAATCCAATGGCATGTTATTGGTAGAAGGATGGGACTTGGCCTCTACCTTTATAATAGATCAGATAAGGAAAAAACCTGATGTCAAGTTATCATCATAAATATAGGCTGGAGAGATGATCAGAGGATTTGGATACAATCCAAAGTCCCAAGCCTTAGCAATGTGGAGCTTAGATCCAAAAGATCAGAAGCCATCCCTGTTAAACATAGAAGAGAAGATGGAAGGGGAAAAGATCATTTGGTTTGTCTAGAATATAGGAGACTTGGAGATTTCCCAAGTTCTCACTCATTTGGCATAGTTGAATAAGGCCAAGGCTGCCCAAATGTTTGAAAGATTTAATAAATTGACTAGTGAAACTAGTGATATAGTCAAGGATAAGGAGTTGTGTTTGATCAAGATTAAGGCACAAGAGAAGCCGATTGTAGAGCTAACACAAAAACTACTTGATATGCCTAAAGTTTCCCCTACAGAGCAAAAAAATGGAAAAGATGCAGAGATACAAACAAAGGAAACAGAGCATACTGCAACAAAAATAGGGCAGGGAACTAGTGAGCACAATATTGTTGTTTTGGGTGCACTAACATAAATTTTGCAGCACAGGATTGATGTAATAAAGGATAAAATTGATATATTTTATGGAGCCTATGGAAAATTACCAGGCTTCCAAGTATAAGTTAATAAATTTGTCCAAATTTTGAACCCATATTATGCAACATGGTCAGGGAGAACATGATTATTTGAAAGGTTGGCATCTTTGCAACCACATAGATCAGACCTACCAGAGGTGGTAACCCAGGTTGGGGTTGAGATAGAGCATACAAGAGCCACCTTGTCCTTTTTCAAAGGAAAGGATAATCATATTGAGGCAAGGTTAAACATGTTTGGGCCTAGCTATAACAGATTTGTGCCTCCAATCAGATCAGAGGATAATTAGATCAAGCCACTAGGGGTATGGGGCTCAGAATTTGACACAGAGTTACCTAGTAAAGAGGGTTATGTTTCTAAAAAGGGAGAATTGGATATGGAAAGATACAACAAGATTTTAGATGAAGCATTTAAAGTAGAAACATATTTTAATAAGTTCATCACAGTTGTTGAGAGAATTACATATGCTAGGTGGGAGAGACAGAAGACCCAGTTGGAAAACATACAGAGCTTTGAATGGTCAAACAAAGAATATCTTATAGCATAGGACATATTAATAAAGCCCAAGAAGAAAAATCATGTTACTGTTGACTTGGTCATAATGGATTAAGAATAGGAGTACACATGGCACCTGCTCTTTGAGCACAGGGAGGTTAGCTATCATGAAGACTAGTGTAAATTAGCCTGTAATGGTAGTCACTAGGTCTTTCTACAAATAAAAGAAGCTATCCTAGATATATACAAACAAAGGCGCCAAATATCACAAGAAGAGACAGAACAAATCAAATCTTATTCTTCATTTTTGTCCATCCACCGCTTGGTTCTTTCCTGTCTTTTGTCCTTTCTGTATTTTAGGGTTAGGTCTTAAAACAATATGAAGCTTGTAGAATCCTTACTTCTTCAGGATTCAAAGATGGTTTAAGCCTATAAATAGAGCTCATTGTAACATTTTGAAAGATGATGGAATATAATTATAGGCAGACTACTACAATTTTACCTCAGCCTCTGTACTTTTTGTGTATTGCATGTAATTTGAAGCAGTTAGACATTAATAAAATACATTGCAATCTTTGTTTTATATCTTGTGTTGTCTCTTTTATTTATATTCAATCTTTTATGTGTTTATTTGTAAGGCATCTAAATACATCAACTGCAAGGTAGTTGTGCAATTATTTGTGACATCCTTTAAGGAAGGAATAATTCTTTCATATGATTCCTAGAAGTTGAATATTGATGTTTAAGATCTGATGAACAAAGATATAGGAGTGAATGGATAGTTTTTAAGGAATTCTATCTAGGTTTCAATTATTTTCATTAGTCACCTAATTGTGGATTTGCATTCAAGTTTGACTCTGAAGCCCATATGATCAAGCACTGGTTTATAGTTTTGCAAGCAATTGTTCAATCATCCAGCATTTAAGAACAATCATTCAATTACATTACATTTATAAGAAAGTGTACATTCATAAGAAATTGTACTCATAGGGTGTACAATTCAAGTCTACTAATTCCTTTAAGAGAAATAGGTTTTCCCTCCTAAGTTCATAAGAACTATAAAAGGAATCCTTATTGCATTACTATTTGTTGTTGTCAAAATACTAGTTTGGATTATTAAGCTCTGTATCAAATTATTCATAGTAATTTTCATAGTTATCTACTTATTGATACAGTAAAAGGCATTAATCAAGTTAGTAAGAAGACATAATCCACTATAAATAGATACTGTCAGTTAGTAATCATTGATAGGTAATACCTTCCTGAGTCAGTGGATCTCAAAAAAGAAAGAGGATCATATCCAATCCTCATCAATTAGGCTTTTCTTGCATATATTTTATTGGAAATATATAAGAGCATATATATTTTATTGGAAATATATAAGAGAAAAGCATTCATACTAGTTTTAAAAGATACTTGCAAGAAAAATCCCTAACAAACTAGTGACTCTACTGGGGATTATAAGAATTATCTCAGACTCTAATTGAAGAAGATTCAATTTTGAATGCCATATATTATGTTTTCCCATCTGAGTCGCAATAAAAAATTGGCAACTCTACTAGGGATTATAAGAATTATCTCAGACTCTAGTTGAAGAAGATTCAATTTTGAATACCATAGATTATGTTGGCCCATCCGAGTTGCACTAACAAACTGGCGACTTTGTTGGGGAGTTTCAAGGAAAAATTGAATGAAACTTTTAATGGATCTCTAGTGTGTTGAAAAGTTAAATTAAGTTATAGTTGAGTTTTTCCCAGTTTAAGTTCATTCTAGTAGAATTCATATTTCCCAAACTTTTGGTTGGGTGGCAACACTAAAGTAAAATCTCTGAGATCAGTGCATAAGTAAAATATTTTTACAAATATGAATACTAGGTCAAGAATGAGAGAAAATATAGAAATTGAGTTGGATAGTGGGATCCCCACTGCTTTAAAAACTAAGTTATCTTGGAGAGAAAAGAGGAACCAAGCAAATATTAGTAACTCTATTCAAAGAAATGAAGAAGACAACACTAGAAGGAATGATACCAATCAGTCTAGTCATGAGAAGAATACCTCAGAGTATGAAAATGCCCCAGACCTTGGACTAGAAATATATGCAGTCACTACTACTTCTAGTGAGAGAGAAGGACCTGACACAATTAGCTCAGACTCTGAATTTCCTTCTAATGAGCTTGCAGAAGAAGAAAGAATCCTCATAAGACAACAAGCCCTTATTCAGAAAATGAAAAGGGAAAAGGAGCATAAAAAGAAACATCATGAGTAGAAGGACGTTGACAAGTTTAGGAGAAGATCCCTGAGACATCAAGCTGCTAAAAATATTGAGAATTCTCACAGAGACCAGGAGACTCCAAATACCCACAAAATTTTAGGTCCTCAAAACTTTAGAGATAAAGGGAAAAATAAAGTTACAAAAACCAAATTTGAGGAGCCAAAAAATACAAGAACTTGACTGAGCAAATGTCTAAGCTAGACATTGACCTTGAAAAGATTAAAAAAGAAAGAGAAACTATGGCTAAGATGTTGGAGAAAGTTGAAGTAGAAGCTGCTACTATAGAGATGAAGAGAAAAATTTATTTCTTGCAATCTACTACAATCTCCTTTGCTGATACAGAGAATGCTATAACATCAAGAAACAAGGTTTCTTCATTCAAAAACCATTGAAAATTCTTTTCTCCTAAAGATATTGACAAATTCCAAAGGAGACCTCTTCCTACAGAAAGGTACAAATAATTTTCTTTCTTTGAAATTCCAGGTTACCCTAATGCAATACCAGAAGATATGGGAGAAAAACTTCCAACATTTTTAGGATATAATGTTGTAACTTGTGAAGATCACTTAAGAAATTTTTTGATATTATAGATGATTTAAATATCAATCATGAAGATGACCTTATGAAATTATTTGTTCAATCTCTAGTGGAAGATGCTAGGCAATGGTTTAGGAGTCTATCTAATCGTTCTATAGGAACAATGGATGAACTGATTGATCTATTCAAAGATAAATATGGTGATAAGACTAATGAGGGATTTTTCCTCAATGAATTCAACAATATAAGGAAGAACTCAAATGAAGAAGTAATTGAGTTCAATACAAGATTCTAGCGAGCTATGCATAAGTTGTTTCAAAATATGAAGTTGGATCAAAAGGTATGTCTTTCTACCTATCTCAATGATTTTGATTCAAAAATGGGCTATGCACTTAGATATAAGAATCTAAGAACTTTAATAGTAGCCTACAAAATAGATGTGAATATAGACATGAATAGGAGGACATCAGGAAAATTGCATAAAATAGATGATCCACTCTTTAATAGGAGTAGTTAAAAGGAACTTGAATACATAGAGTACAAGGATCCACAGAATAACAGACCATCCTATAATAATAACTATAACCCAAAAAATAGGCTATGGTACCCAATTCAAGGATAGTAAGACTATTACTCCATAAAGGAAAGAGAAACCTAAGAATAGGAATCCTGATCCCCTACATAAAAATACTATTCACATGTGTAATGATGAATTTTGGTGTGAAGCTTGTGAGGCACTTCACAATCCTAATTTTTGCATTATTTCTTTAGATATAAAAGAAAATGAAGAGAAAGAAAAGGATAAAAATGAGTTATGTGATTATAGTATGAATAATGCTTATTCGTGTCATGATATGGATTCTGATGAAGAGATTGAAAATCATGACATATATGGCTTGCAAGGTAGAATGGAAGTTCATTAGCAACAAATCTTGTCTGATAGTGAAGATGAAGGTAGGGTTGACCACATAAGGTGTTATGCCCAAAATAGTCAAGAACCCTTAGTAGTGAGAAAAGCCTCTGATGAGAAAAAAGCCAGAATCACTGTTGATCTGGTGAACAAAGCAAGAAAAAACTATCACCTAAGAAACAAAGTTGTGGGTAATGTTGGTAGTCAGCCATCAGGCATCTTCGTAAAGGAAAATAAAATAGATGCAAAATATGTACCTAAAAAAGATGGGCTTGGGGAAAATGAAAATAAACCTAAGGTGAAGATAGTGAACAAAGAAAATGAACCAAAAGATGTAGATGCATAAAAGGCTAAAGAGCCAGAAGCAAGTTCTTCTTCCTCCAAAGTAGAAAATAAGAAACCTAAAAAGGAAGAGGTTGTTGTGAATATTCAGATAGAGGAGAATAATATTATTGTAGAAAAAATTAAAAAATCTAATGTAAAGTGTACTCCAGTGGATATGGGATAGTGTTTATCTCAGATGACTGTGAAGGTCCCATTCCTAGAGTTGATGATAATAAATGAACACAAATAAAAAGTTCTATTAGTATTGAATAATGTATCACTAGTAAAACCTCAGAAAATAGAACATATTGAAAAGAAACTCAACAATAAGGGAAAGGAGCCTGAGGGGATGATTTATGAGATCCCTCATATTTAATTAAACACAAATACTTTTGTAGGGGTTGTTGACCACTTTTTCTTGACATTGGTAATAAATGGGAAGATGCTAAAAAATTGCATGATAGACTCAGGGGCATCTAATATAGTCATGTCTGCAAGAATCATGGGATCCATGGGTTTACAAGTAGATACTCTTCATGGGAGGTGTCAAGCAATGGACTCAAGAGAAATCCCTATTTTTGGAACCATTGAATCCCTACCTTACAAATTAGCCATATGACTAGATACAGTGTTGAATATGAGTGTACTGGTGGTTGACATACCACCACATTATGGCATGTTGTTGTCCAGAAAATGGAGTGCTTCAATGGGGGGAAATATTCAGTGTGACTTGTTGTATGCCACTTTCAATATAGATGGAAATAATTTAAAGGTGTCTAGAGAGGGAAGAACACCTCATATGATAGAATTGCATGAGGATACAAATATTAATTACTGTGCTGATATTGACATGGAAAATTTTAGAATCAAACAAAGTACTCACTAGTGTGAGAATGTTGATCATTTGGTGAAAGAGTTGGCTACACAGAGTGATGGTTTGTGGAAAATGTATTTTGATGGAGCCTATTCAAAACAAGGATTAGGAGCTAGAGTTCTACTTTTCTCCATTAGGTACCACATTCAAATATTCTTTTCTGCTATCTTTTTAGTCTACAAATAATAAAAAATAATATGGAGCTTTGTTTCTAGGGCTAGATATTGCTGCTAAACATGGTATAAATTTTTTTAAAAGTTTATGGTGACTTAGAGTTAGTAGTAGCCCAAGTAAGGTCCAAATATGTTGTGAAGAATGATAGACTAAAAATGTATAGACATGCTATTTGGGACCAAATAGAATTCTTTGATGCCTTCAATACAAATTGGATAGAGAGGTCTAGAAACATTATGGCAGATTTCTTAGCTAATGTTGCTTTTAAAACTGATGAACTGACCCTAAATGGGGTATCAATTGTTGAGATTAAAAGAAGATCAGTTGTCCCATACAATAGTTACAACTAGCAAGTATTTGAGGATGACCAAGATATCCTTAGATTTCTTCAACGCCTTGATCATTATGAAGACCAGTGCATAGATTGCAATAATTTTATTGAGGTCATTTATGGTAAGGATTGTATACTAGGGGATGAGGTTGTCCAACTCAGTTCTAACCAGATTCCTAAGGGATTGGTAGAACTAGAGGCATTATTTACTGGTTAGAATGAACATACAGTAAAAATAAGCAATGCCAAGATTGAGGATTTAGAGGAGATAAATTTGGGGTCAGAGACCACTCCTTGGGTAGTTTATATTGGAAAAGGATTGGACTCTCATGTCAAAACCAACCTAATAAAATTACTGAGAAAACATAAGCATGTTTTTGCATGGTCATATGAAGATTTAAAGCTTATAGAGAAGACCTTTTCCAGCATGAAATACCACTCAAAACATATGTGAGACCATTCAGACAAAAACAAAGACCCATTAATCCATTGTTGGATCCCAAAATGTAATAGGAGTTGATAAAATTAAAGGATGCTGGAATTATTTAGCCTATCATACATTCAACTTGGATTTCAAACTTAGTACCAGTAATAAAAAAGAATGGTGATCTACAACTGTGTGTATATTTCAAAAATCTAAACATTGCATCCTTAAAAGACAATTATTCTCTACCAAACATGGAAGCAATGTTTCATAAGGTTACTAGTTGTGAGATGTTATCAATTATGGATGGCTTCTCTGGCTACAACCAGGTACTTGTGAAAGAATCAGAACAATTTACGACTGCATTTACTACTCCATGCGGAACTTATGTATATGCCAGAATGGCCTTTGGATTAATAAATATAGGAGAAACTTTCCAGAGAGCCATGGATGTAGCATTTAAAGAGTTTATTGATCTATTCATGGTTATTTGCTAGGATGATTTGACTGCATTTTCTAAGAAAGCAGGGGATCACTGTGAACACCTAGAAATTTATTTCAATAAAGCTCTATAATATGGTGTTTCACTAAATCCTAAAAAATGTCATTTCGCAGTCACAGAAGGAAAGATATTGGGACATATAGTGTCCAAATATGGAGTAAGGATAGACCCTGAGAGAATAGAAGCTATTCAAAAGGTCACTTCTCCAAATAATATAAAAGGTGTGCAATCTTTCCTAGGAAAGATTAATTTTGTTAGAAGATTCATTACCAATTTTGCTGAAATTGTCAAGTCAATTATCAAGTTTTTAAAGAAATATGTAAAGTTCCAGTGGAATGAAGAGGCACAGTTAGCATTTGAGAAAATCAAGCAAGCAGTACAAGAGGCCCCTGTTTTAAAATTTCCTTATTACATTGAGCCCTTCTCTTTGTTCTCATTTGGATCTTTTCATACTATTGATGTTGTTCTACTATAGAAGGATGAGGAGGGATTTGAACATCCAATTGCTTTTTTAAGAAAATCTCTCCAAGCTACAAGAATGAACTATGAAATGATGGAGAAGTAGGCATATGCATTGGTGAAAGTTGTTAAATCATTCAGACCTTACTTAGTTTGTGCCAAAGTTCTTGCATATGTACCTCATTCAATAGTGAAATATATTCTTACCCAATCAGAAGTGACTGGTAAGAGATGTAAATGGATTAACAAAATTCTATAATTTAACCTAGAAATCCATATTACTAAATTGGTTAGAGGACAAGGTTTAGCAAAACTAATGACTGAAGAAAATAAAGACTTGGTACAAGTGCATAATATAGGGATACATGATTCAATTGTTACAAGTATTGAAAGACAACCATTCTATGTTGATATCATGTATTACCTTAAAAATTCCAAGTGTCCTAAAATCATGTCAGATAATCAAAAGAGGAGTCTTAAGTTACAAGCTCAGAAGTACACCTTAGTTCAAGGAGATCTGTATTGGAGAGACAAAAATGGTGTACTACTTCTGTGTTTAGATAAAAACCAAGCTGAGAAAGTACTAGTTGAGATGCATGTTGGAATATGTGGTGGGCATTTTTATGCTAAGACCACTGCTCATAAGATTTTGAGGGATGGATATTATTTTCCTAGTGTATTTAAATATACTCATGCATTTTTCCAGAAATGTGAGCCTTGTCAGAGGTTCTCAAATAAATTGAAGTTCTCAGGTGCCCTGTTGTTGAACCCTGTGAGTGCTGAAGCACCTTTTACAATGTGGGGTATTGATTTTATTAGAGAATTTTCAAAAAAATCCAGTGGAGGAAACAACTAGATACTTGTTACCACTAACTATTTTACAAAGTGGATTTAACCTATTCCCACTAAAACAGCAACAAGAAAAGTGGTTACTAAGTTTTTACTAGAAAATATTTTAACCAGATTTGGTATCCTAGCCAAGCTAGTTATGGATAATGCTATGTGTATCAGATCTGATGAGATCAAGGATTTCTAAAATTTATATGGGATCATAATGTCTTATTCATCCCCATATCATCCTTAGGCTAATGGCTAGGCAGAATCTAGTAATAAATGCATTTTGAAGATTTTAAAGAAGACTTTGGAAAAGAACAAAAGAGCTTGGCATACAAAGTTGAAATTAGCTCTATGGGCTGATAGGATAATAGTCAAGAAAGCCACTGGTAAGTCACCATTTGAACTTGTGTATGGTTTACAGTCTATGATGCTTATGAATAATTTATTACCTGTATACAAGTTTATACAAGAAGAAGAGCTAGAAATGTCTAACCCAATGAAAAATAGAAGAATGCAACTAGCTGAACTTGATGAAATTAGAAGAGCGTCAGAAAGAGAACATAAACTGCAACAAAAGATGAAGTATCTATTTGATAAGAGAGCAGGTTGCAGAAAATTTATAACTAATGATCTTGTACTTCAATGGAATGTGAGAGCAGAGCATAAAGGTAAGCATAAAAAGTTTGAATCTTTATGGCTTGGTCCCTTTATTGTTTCTTAGAGTTTTGGTAAATATTCCTATATCTTGAAGAACTTGAATGAAGAAGAATATGAATTGCGAGTGCATGGGCAGTTCTTGAAGCCATTCTTCAGTTGAAAATTACAAGTTTTGGCACAACAAATATTTATGTATTATATGTAAATAAGGTGTGTTTCTTTCAGTTGTGTGTTCCTTTCTAAAATAGGTTAGTCAACATATTTTGAAGTGGTTTGCAACCATAGATTCTATGGTTCTTGATATAAACTTCCATTTACACATCCTCAGATAGAGCAACTGTTGGTTTTATTTCTAGTTTGTAGTCTGCCTAGTAAAAGTTTGAAGTTTCCAGTCATTTATGTGATCAAGAGTTGAAAATCATGTTTGAAATTGTTTAAATACCTCTGCAAATGATGATTTTAGCCATAAACCTAGTGAAATAAGCAAAAAACCCTAAGTCCTAAGGTTACCTTGTCATGTCCCAATTCTGGCTGACATCTTTTAGCATGCCAGGTCAGTCTATCACAGGCTCTCATAGACTGGTGGTGAGATGGAGAGAGTCATCTTGATGATTATTTGGAGATTGGATGGTCATATTTTCTCTTGGAGAGGTGATTCAGAGCTTATTTTTATTATTATGTGTTATGCATGGCCCACATGTTATAATTTTAAGTTGAGATTGCACTTTTTATTTTATAAAGTTATTTTATTATAAAAGTGCATTATAATGGGATTTTATAATGGATGTTTCTAGAAGTTCTTAGTAACTTCTTAGAAAAGTGAATAAATAGAGGACTTGGCCTCTCATTTGCACACACTTGATTTGATGTCTCTACTACATTTTCTTTATGGGCATTTGTGGCACCATCTAGGTCTGCAGATTTCCTATTGATCTTTAGGAACGAAAAACTCCTAAGGGTTTGCATAACTGAGGAAGTGAAAGATCTTTTGAAGGGTTGCACATTGGAAGTGGTATTCAGCCATTTCATGTTGAGCTACATTGAGTTTTCACACTTGGTCTGAGATCTTGATATTTTGGAGTCATTTTGTGAAGAAGATTGCATTATTTTCTTTTGGAGGTTTTCACAATAAGCTGGGCAATATTTTATTGCAAATTTGATACCAGACTGGGCATATTCAAAGGGTTTGCATTCAGATCACAAAGAGGGGGTTCAGATTTCATCAACAGCATCAAAAAATTCATTGCAATCAACGACATAGTCCAGGTTCTTCTATTTCGATAGTAATTACTTGATAAATGTTTGTGTGACATATTTTTCTATGAGGGTTTTAAGTTTACAGTCACTGCTATACATGTAAAATGTCATTTGATGTTCATATGTCAAGAGGGTTTATAGTTTCAGTCATTGAATTGTAACCAGCTGTATAAGACATTTGCATATCTTGAGTAGAGGTTCAATGTGTGTGTCAAATCATTTGTAATCAGTCCAACCTAAGAAAGAATATCATTGCATTGCATATATTGTAGTAGAACCAAAGGTGCCAAGTTATTTGTATAATCTAAAGTTGCAAATCTATTGTAAAAGAATCTCTATATCATTGAATGAATACATTGGCACTAATTTGCATAAGTTAGTTAGTAGATTTGTTTCTCAACAATTTTCCATATTTAGTCTTTTACTTTCAGTAGTATAATTCAGATTACATGCCAAGTGTTTGACAAAATTCCAAGTAAGAAGTTAAGTGGTTTTAAAGTGCTATAGAGTAGGGGACTTTACAGTGGTATCAGAGTGGTTTCCTGCAAGCCTGATTGGGTTATTTTAGATTGAATTCAATTATCAGTATGGCTTTAACAGGAGACAAGGATTTGGAAGAAAGAATGCACAATGCAAAAAATAAATTAGATCATCCATTTCAGTGAACAGAGGACCTTCTAAGAACTTTGGAGGAGTTGGAAACTTATTTAGGCAAGATTGATCAGTCAGATTCCTATGCTATGCAAACAACTTTATCTCCAGCATTTGGTTCATTGGTTAAGCCCCGATTATTGAGACATCATGATGAGGTGGTAAGACTTGTAGCTCTCTCTTGCATTAGTGAAATCATGAGGATAATAGCTAGCCTTAATTCTTATGAACATATTATGAGAGAGGTACTTAATGCCATGGTGAAAAGCTTTGAAAAATTGGATGACATCAGGGACCCTTATTTCACAAAGAGGGGAAGACTACTTGAAGTATTTGCAAGGTATAGATTTGAAAACATTATGCAGACAGTAAGCTGTATTGGTGACATTTGTAGAATGTTTAACACATTTTGGAATATTTTGGATGAGTTTCATTCCAGCGATGTATTAACATCGATGCACTCTATCATGTTTACAATCTTGTTTGAGGAAGAGGATAAAATTTCTAAACTTTTGGCAAAAGATTTATGGTATGTTTGGACAGAAGAGAGGAATATGTCACCTGTGGCAAGTACATGGTTAAAGAATCTGATTGATAGGCCTAAGGATTGAAGTACTTTCCCTATGACAGGAAGAAACTTGTATGAGGAGTTTAACATACATGTTGATCCAGTATAGGGAGACATTAGCACATCTTCAGGTAATGGTTTATCTGCATCATCTCCATGGGCTGAAGTGGTTATAGATGTTGTGCAAGTTGAGCCAGTTGCATCAGAAGGTGATATCATAGGTACACCAGATTGCGTGATTAACACAGATAGTGATTTCATTACAGTTGATCCAGATGAAGTTACAACAGTTGAGGATAATACAGTGAGCATTCAGGACTTTGTAGAAAGTGAGTATCAGGCACAGTTGGATGCTTCTTCACATGAGGTTGAGGCTAGTAGCAATTCACATGATTTTTCCAGCCAACTAAAGATGAATAAAGATAGTATTGTGTCTACATTATCTCATCATGATAGGATGCAGCATATGATAGAGGATCACATCTAGATGATTCAGCTACAGGGAAGACATAAGGGAATTCAGGCAGAGTCTTCTTGTGTTGACTTACAGGTGATCAGGGAAGGAATGGGTGCGATGAAGATGAGTTATTTACATCTTCTTTCAGGCCGTGACCATCCTCTTAGCCTTGCCAGAGACTATTTAGATGCCTTGAGGAGGAAGGAAGAGGAGGTTGACCAGATTTTTTATGAGCTGGAGGATACTCAAAATTCCTTGGTGTGTACTCAGTTGGCTCTCCAGGATTCTGAGAGACATGTGGATGAGCTTTGTCTCAAGGTGAGTTCAGTTCAGGAGTTAGCGCATATGGGAGGGACTCATCTTTCTTTTATAGTTAGATCACATGTTGATGATTATATGAGTATGTCAAGCATTCACACTCCGGATTCAGAGATTGTAGTGGGTATAGTAGACAAGTGCATGAAGTCAGTTGGTATTGTTCACATTACTTAGGTGAGGAGTTTACTTGAGTTTCCAGTTGATTTTCATTCATGGATTAGATGTTGGGATGTTTATCTTAGTACTTGGGATTGTTTTGACTAGAAATATCTATCATTCCTTGTTAGTATTATCTGTTGCACTATCATGGATTTGATTAGTAGTTTACCAAGTGTAGTTCTCATCCATGCTAGTAGCTTGTCTGATGCTAGAATTAGTTTTTATACACCTGTGTTGGGCATTGTTCATGTATCCAGTCGACCATTCTTGTTGGAATGGGTTGATGATCTCTCAGATATGATAGAGTTTACAGATGTGTCCCAAGATCTAATTATTATAGATGACACCCAGGGGGATGTTGTGGATAGTGTTGAGGACTTAGTCTCTTCAGCAGGTTCCTTTGATATGGAGGTTTATGTTGATGCTTTAGTTACTCCGTTTGATGATACGAGTTCAGTAGTTGGTCTGCAAAATTTGGATGGCAGTATTACAGATGATAGCTATTCTGAGGTTACTCCTTTGGATCGTGTACCAGGAGTAGAGTATAGTAGTTCGACCAGCCAACACAATCAGGTGTCTAGTCAGCTAAGAGTTAGTGAGCGAGACATTGCTATTGCTTGCGAGCATTTCGATGCTGCTCATTAGTTGTTAGTAGTTTATGGATGGGGTTCTCCTACTAGTGATGAGCAGGGAGGCAGTTATCTTTCCTTGACAGAGATCCATTCTTTATGGGAGGCTATCTAGATTCTGAGATAGAATTATATGCAGTTGGTAGCCGACAGAGATTATCTTATGGAGTGGGGAAATATAGCATATGACACATTATTGGTCAAGGAAGATGAGGTGAGTGAGCTTACTCAGCAGCTCAAGGTGACTTCTGAGTTTCTTGAGAGTACACAGTTGGCTTTCGAGGAGTCACAGTTTGATTTGGCTGAGATGACCATGGAGTTAGAGCTACTTCAGTCTTTACCAGATTCTGTTCAGTCACAAACCATGGTGTTTGGTAATCCAAGGATGTCCATGGTCGAGGTTGATAGAGGCTATGGAGATGAGGATATATCTACCCTCGATACTAGCATTGGCACATCAGGTTCTTTTCCACTAGAGTCAGGTTTAGTTGAGTTGGGTGCTGCAGCAGATTGTTGTGGTATGCCTGACATGGTGGTAGTCTCTACTACTGATGGCATGGGAACTAGGGATGTTGTATCAGAGATCATGTGTGATGTTGGTGGGCTGGAAGTTGGCATGGTTCTTGCTAGTGATACTACTCCCTTGGTGATGTCTTCAGAGGTAGTAGTCAGTTCCAGCTTGGTTAGGGATCGGTTGCAGTTAGTTTTGTCTGAGTCACTGACTGAGATTGGCGCATTTTATCAGCATTACATTGTGAGGTATGCTTGTCAGTTTACCTTTGATGACCATGTTGATGAAATGATGATACATAGATGTACCTTGGTTCCTAGTGCTTGTCATCAGTTATGGGATAGTTTGATGCCATGGGATGAGAGTTATGATGGGCATGACATGGCGATAGGTTCCACGGTTGACAACTTGATAATACATGACTTAGAGCAAGAGTTTGAGAGTGATGCTTCAGCGGTTGTTGTTATTGATTCTACTACTTTGGCTATGACATCTCCTGAATTAGCTGGTGATCAGTCACAGTGGGATGTATCACCTATGCATGGTGAGCTATTGGTTGAGGCTGGTTTTTTTAATCAACATTATACTGCAGGGTATGTTCATCAATTTGCATTTTATCCATGTGCTGAGGAGTTGATGGCCGTCAAATTTGGTTTGGGTTCTAGTTCTTGCTATCCATCATGTGATGACTATTCGCCATCAGCAGTACATGAGAGTTATGGTTATAAGATAGTGGTCGGTGATTTGTAGAGTTGTTTTCACTTTAGGAGGTGTACAATGTGTGGATTCTCTGCACTTGGTGCAGTTTCATTCAGAAGTGTTCACCATTGTTGTAGAGTTGGATTGTGCGCTCTGCGTAGACCAGTGGGATGTGTTGATGGTATTTACTATGTTGGTAGTTTGAGTTGTCCACTTTACTTGGGTTCTAATATTTTGAGAGTTTGTTTATCATGGGTTTTGGACTGTGGCATTTGTGATTCTAGAGTTTATTTGAGTTGTATTTGTCAGTTTGATTATGGGTTCCTCTTGATTATATTTCAGAAGACATTGTAGGAGCTTGTGTTGATTGGCAGCAATGTAGTTCATGACTACATTTGGGATCCAGGTGGATTGGTTGGTCTATTGTTTAGTCATTGCTTGGGGACAAGCAATTTTAGGAAGGGTAGACTGTCATGTCCCCATTCTGGCTGACATCTTTTAGCATGCCGAATCAGTCTATCACAGGCTCTTGTAGACTGGTGGTGACATGGAGAGAGTCATCTTGATGATTATTTGGAGATTGGATGGTCGTATTTTCTCTTGGAGAGGTGATTCAGAGCTTATTTTTATTATTATGTGTTATGCGGGGCCCACATGTTATAATTTTAAGTTGAGATTGCACTTTTTATTTTATAAAGTTATTTTATTATAAAAGTGCATTATAATGGGATTTTATAATGGATGTTTCTAGAAGTTCTTAGTAACTTCTTAGAAAAGTGAATAAATAGAGGACATGGCCTCTCATTTGCACACACTTGATTTGATGTCTCTACTACATTTTCTCTATGGGCATTTGTGGCACCATCTAGGTCTGTAGATTTCCTATTGATCTTTAGGAACAAAAAACTCCTAAGGGTTTGCATAACTGAGGAAGTGAAAGATCTTTTGAAGGGTTGCACATTGGAAGTGGTATTCAGCCATTTCATGCTGAGCTACATTGAGTTTTCAGACACGGTCTGAGATCTTGATATTTTGGATTCATTTTGTGAAGAAGATTGCATTATTTTCTTTTGGAGGTTTTCACAATAAGTTGGGCAATATTTTTTTGCAAATTTGATACCAGACTGGGTATATTCGAAGGGTTTGCATTCAGATCACAAAGATGGGGTTCAAATTTCATCAACAGCATCAACACATTCATTGCAATCAACGAAATAGTCCAAGTTCTTCTATTTTGATTGTAATTCTTGATAAATGTTTGTGTGACATATTTTGCTATGAGGGTTTGAAGTTTACAGTCACTGCTATACATGTAAAATGTCATTTTCTGTTCATATGTCAAGAGGGTTTATAGTTTCAGTCACTGAATTGTAACCAGCTGTATAAGACATTTGCATATCTTGAGTAGAGGTTCAATGTGTGTGTCAAATCATTCGTAATCAGTCCAACCTAAGAAAGACTATCATTGCATTGCATATATTATAGTAGAACCAAAGGTGCCAAGTGATTTGTATAATCTAAAGTTGCAAATCTATTGTAAAAGAATCTCTATATCATTGAATGAATACATTGGCACTAATTTGCATAAGTTAGTTGAGTAGATTTGTTGCTCAACAATTTTCCATATTCAGTCTTTTACTTTCAGCAGTATAATTCAGATTGCATGCCATGTTTTTGACAAAATTCCTAGTAAGAATTTAAGTGGTTTTAAAGTCCTATAGAGTAGGGGACTTTACATACTCCTATTCAAAAATTCAAAAATCCCTAATATCTCAGTCAAGTTTCTATTTTGAATTTACTTTTTCGTAACTTAAGTTCTAAGAAAATATCATGTGATTTTAAAGTTAGTTGCTTAGTCTTGTAGAGCCAAGAGAATATTCCATTATGTTTAGAGAATTAATGAAAAGGATTTGTCACGTTAATTCCCTATTGAAAAGAATATAACTCATATGTCATGAGACTTGGTTACAAATGTCCATCTTAAGTCAAATCCAATAGAGGTTAGAATGTCTCGTGATAAACTTCACAGTTAGAAAATCATTTAGCAACACTGAGTCCTTTCTGTGGCGAAGTCTCCTGAACAAACCTGGGTTAAATGCCAGTTTGAGTATTAGTGTTGTTGCT
Source organism: Thuja plicata (assembly GCA_018584345.1). NCBI lineage: Eukaryota > Viridiplantae > Streptophyta > Pinopsida > Cupressales > Cupressaceae > Thuja > Thuja plicata. The sequence goes on along the minus strand of MU228291.1, from coordinate 294,614 downwards.
TAATCATGGAGGAAATCAAGAGTTAAGTTAGAATTCATGAGACTTGGAGACAACCATTAGATGAAGGAAGATGCAACGACATTCATGAGGTTGATGTAAAAGTTTGAAAAGTTAAAAGTGATCCGGTGATTAAGAGACAAAAGGAGAATTGAGACATGTGTTTATCAGTCGCGTAGTCTCAAATAAAAGTTTAAAATGAAGAGTACATCTAGAAACTAGGAGATAGCAGTCACGAAGTCTCATGAAATATTAGGGTTTTCTTTTTAGAGACTCAACACAGACTGTTAGGTGCATGTAAAAGAAGATCAACGGTGGTTGGGTTATCTCCAGATGAAAATAATAAAGGTAAAATTATTGAGTGATTAAGAGATAAGCCTTATTCATGTTGTCTTCAAATAAACTAAGTCAAAATATTTTCTTGGCAACAAAGAGATGACACAGTCGCCAAGTCTCCTAAGTAAACCAAGGTTAAAGATCAGTTGATTAGAAGCTTTTGTCGTGGTGTCTCCAAAAGAATATGGGTTAAGTGAATTCATCTAGCAAGAAGGAGATAACCATTGATCAGGAGATAAATCATGTGACAGTCACTAAGTCTCAGCATGAAACCATAGTTAAGAAAATATTTTAGTGACAAGGAGATTAAACAGTTGCGAGGTCGCTACAAGAAGAACCAGAGTTGAAGTAAAGACTTTTTCTTCAGCACTAGGATGTACAGTTACCAGCCAATAGAAATTCAAAGATTTATGAAAAATGTATTAAAGGGTAGCTGAGCTCTATGTGAGGTAGCCAATTGGATCAAATTTGGATCCTGTTTGAATATAATATGGGTTTTTTTATCAAAAGGTAATCATTCATATTTGATTTCATGTCACTTTCAGAGGCTATGGCTAGAATAAGAATTGATTTCATAGCATGAGGAATTGAAGCCAGAAGTGATTGAATCACAATTATGTGAATTATACATTGATAATTCAGGGATAAATAAGGGTTACCATTAATCATTGCATCTTACCAAGAGTTTATTGTTTTTAGAGAAGAATTTTTGCTAAGTTATCACTGTGTGCATAAAATAGAGCTTATTGAATTTGCAAAGTGAAACAAGCCGATTTTCATTCTAGAATTTGAGGAATTCAAGTGGTTATCAGTGCTCTAGAACAAATTGAGTGATTCACGGTTGAAAGTGTGTGATCTAGAGATAGATTTCTCTCAATATTGGTGAGATAAATTAGAATAGAACAAGTGGACAAAATGAGCCAGGCAATGAGCGTAGCTTCTATCAGTGGAAGAAGTGGTGATGCTGATGATGACATGAAAGGGAAGCAAAAATATTTAGATGAATTCATCACTTTGTTGTCACAATCCAGTAAAAATAGAAAGGTAAATGCCAATAATCTTGTAGATGATTTGTAATACATTAGGGATGCTAAAACTCCACGCTCTTCTGGTTATTCCCTGTTCAATTACTTTTATAATAATAGTGATCAAGCTGTGCCAATTTTGAACCCATGGACGTATGGAATAGATAAATTAATAGTCCCTAATATCTTTATAGATGCTTATTTAATTTTAGAAATGGCCAGTAGGTATGATGCCCTAACCAAGACTATAAAAGGGGATGATGGGAAAGCCCTAGTAACCATAGATAGGAACTCGTTCATGAAATAAATTTGGCCACGGAGATAAATTTGAAGAGTTTATAGAATAGGTATACAAGAGAGTCTCGCATTGTATCCAAATTGATCCAGGAATATCATGTGACAAGAAGAATGAATAATTATATAGCACCTATCCCAGGGACTACTCCCTATTACTACAAAGACCTTAACCTCTATATGAAGTATATTTCATATGCATTGTGCAACATTTTGGGAAAGGATGGAGGACCCAAGTGAACAACCTAAGATATCCTTATGATGGTCCTAGATATGCAAAGCCCTCATACCAATACCAATTATGATTATATTCACTATATAATTGATAAAATGCATCAGTGGTTTATTGACATCCAGAAAAAGGAGAAAGATCCCAACTTCATGCACTATTCCATTTTAATGCACTTGATTTTGTATTACAACTTTCCTATCATGAATTTCCAATATTAGAGGCCTCAAAAGTTTCATCAGAATAAGGCCAACCCCATTTAGGTTTGGTTGAGAGTGTGGAACTACACCTCCTGGGAATAGGAATTCTGTGCTTTTGAAAATTGGATAGTATATCCAATACCTAAGTGTCTATGTGTAGACAAGACAAGGCTACTAGTAAAGGTACTGCAACTACTAAGGACATGCCAATATGTTGATAAGTAGCCAGGAGACCACAATTGAGGAGATTTCTATTATGAGAAGAATTTCACTTTATTCAGGGTGTGGTGTGTTGGAAAGATTGTTGGAAAGCTACAATGGTAACAATTGTTGTTTTTTCATTGATGTCAAACCTTAACTGGTGAGACTATTTCTATTTGTTTGAGTACCATATATATTAATTTATGAAGAAGATTTGAAGAAAAGGATAACAAGAAGACCGAGGGAAACACTTGAGTTATGGGTAAACACAAGGGTACTTGATCATTTGGCACCTTCGCAAAGTGATATGTGTTCTATCTTTCATTGACAATTCACTGAGAAGTTGATGTCAAGCAATGCGAAGTTGATGTAGAGTGAAGCCAATGATGGCTAGGCACCAGTGAAATGCTAAGGAATATAGAGGCGACTGAGTGGAAGAACACAGTATTGGCCGAGAAACAATATTTTGCTAATTGATGTGATTTGAGATCTCTGGCTGACATAATTGAATTTATTGGAATAGCTGAAGTTTATTATGGATAATTAATTTTGGTCCACATTAATTAAATGCATGGGAAACCATTATTAACACATGGATTCAATATTTGATCGGTGATTGTATTGGAGAAATATATTAAATGTAATGATGGAAAGATCCATTGGATCTGACCTAACCTAAGATCTACGATCTTGATTAAGAAAAAAAAGATTTGTCTGACCTAGATGAAGAGGTATATGATAACCTCAAGGGGTTATTCATGGACTATGCTAGGTATGTCAAATATGAAAGAGGATTGTATGGTTAATTGACTGATTGGCATGAGCTAGCAATGAAGGCTGAGCAGAGAAGAAGAGAGAGATTGCTTGACTGATTTCCAAGTAGATCTAGAGATTGAATTGAGAATGGAGGCCACTTAGTAAATTAGCATTAGAGCTAAATCGGATATGGATTTGCAAAGTAAGTTGTATGAATCAGATCACACCTGCTGGTTAGTTTCTAACCATTGTACCAATTTAAATCCTTTAACTAGGTTGACCTAATAGTCATTGTATAAGTCCTTTGAGAAAGGTGACATTCAGATTGTAATGTTCTAAGTCCTCTAACAAGGCCACTCCTAACAGGGTGATTAAATCCTTTAACCAGGTCACATTTGACAGTGTGTTTTGTAACCTTTAACAGGGTTGGCTCCTAACAGAGCTCACTTCAGAAGAGTGAAATTTTGGTAGCATGTTACTAGTGGTTGTTTTCATATTGGGTTTCAAATGTTAAATCATGGTTTCAAAATGTGTGAATGTTTATGTTGTGCTTTACTATTAAGGTTCTGCAAGTTTATTCCATTAGTACAGTAAACTGCACACTTTTATTACTATTGTTGCTGAGCAGATCTGAGTTGTTAAAATTGGTATAAAGTTTAAATGGGCACTTCAGGACCTAAGGATAATTGATTCACCCCCCCTCTCATTTATTCTAAAATTCATTCTAACAATTTTTATGAGAGATTAGTTCTCTTGAAAACAGTTTGAAGGTACTTGGAGAAAAAAGATCAAGATGTATAAAAGGGATGTACCAAAGTTGAACAAAGATAAATTTCTTGCATGGAAAAGTTTGATAAAATTTCACTTGGATGGTATTGGTGATTCTACTTGTGTGTGTGTATTTGGGTACCTGTCAGATCAACACAAACACTTCAATAGATCGTTGTATTAGCAACATGGGGTTAGTGAAAAACATGAAAAACATAGGAAACCCACTAAAATCAATCTATTGCCTTCTAACTAGAAAGAGTGTGATTAGTTGCATATCAGCCCTCAGAATATGCTCCTAAATC
>MU228291.1:256041-280901 GCA_018584345.1 Thuja plicata | reverse complement strand
GCCATTAGCCTAAGGATGATATGGGGATGAATAAGACATTATGATCCCATATAAATTTTAGAAATCCTTGATCTCATCAGATCTGATACACATAGCATTATCCATAACTAGCTTGGCTAGGATACCAAATCTGGTTAAAATATTTTCTAGTAAAAACTTAGTAACCACTTTTCTTGTTGCTGTTTTAGTGGGAATAGGTTAAATCCACTTTGTAAAATAGTTAGTGGTAACAAGTATCTAGTTGTTTCCTCCACTGGATTTTTTTGAAAATTCTCTAATAAAATCAATACCCCACATTGTAAAAGGTGCTTCAGCACTCACAGGGTTCAACAACAGGGCACCTGAGAACTTCAATTTATTTGAGAACCTCTGACAAGGCTCACATTTCTGGAAAAATGCATGAGTATATTTAAATACACTAGGAAAATAATATCCATCCCTCAAAATCTTATGAGCAGTGGTCTTAGCATAAAAATGCCCACCACATATTCCAACATGCATCTCAACTAGTACTTTCTCAGCTTGGTTTTTATCTAAACACAGAAGTAGTACACCATTTTTGTCTCTCCAATACAGATCTCCTTGAACTAAGGTGTACTTCTGAGCTTGTAACTTAAGACTCCTCTTTTGATTATCTGACATGATTTTAGGACACTTGGAATTTTTAAGGTAATACATGATATCAACATAGAATGGTTGTCTTTCAATACTTGTAACAATTGAATCATGTATCCCTATATTATGCACTTGTACCAAGTCTTTATTTTCTTCAGTCATTAGTTTTGCTAAACCTTGTCCTCTAACCAATTTAGTAATATGGATTTCTAGGTTAAATTATAGAATTTTGTTAATCCATTTACATCTCTTACCAGTCACTTCTGATTGGGTAAGAATATATTTCACTATTGAATGAGGTACATATGCAAGAACTTTGGCACAAACTAAGTAAGGTCTGAATGATTTAACAACTTTCACCAATGCATATGCCTACTTCTCCATCATTTCATAGTTCATTCTTGTAGCTTGGAGAGATTTTCTTAAAAAAGCAATTGGATGTTCAAATCCCTCCTCATCCTTCTATAGTAGAACAACATCAATAGTATGAAAAGATCCAAATGAGAACAAAGAGAAGGGCTCAATGTAATAAGGAAATTTTAAAACAGGGGCCTCTTGTACTGCTTGCTTGATTTTCTCAAATGCTAACTGTGCCTCTTCATTCCACTGGAACTTTACATATTTCTTTAAAAACTTGATAATTGACTTGACAATTTCAGCAAAATTGGTAATGAATCTTCTAACAAAATTAATCTTTCCTAGGAAAGATTGCACACCTTTTATATTATTTGGAGAAGTGACCTTTTGAATAGCTTCTATTCTCTCAGGGTCTATCCTTACTCCATATTTGGACACTATATGTCCCAATATCTTTCCTTCTGTGACTGCGAAATGACATTTTTTAGGATTTAGTGAAACACCATATTATAGAGCTTTATTGAAATAAATTTCTAGGTGTTCACAGTGATCCCCTGCTTTCTTAGAAAATGCAGTCAAATCATCCTAGCAAATAACCATGAATAGATCAATAAACTCTTTAAATGCTACATCCATGGCTCTCTGGAAAGTTTCTCCTATATTTATTAATCCAAAGGCCATTCTGGCATATACATAAGTTCCGCATGGAGTAGTAAATGCAGTCGTAAATTGTTCTGATTCTTTCACAAGTACCTGGTTGTAGCCAGAGAAGCCATCCATAATTGATAACATCTCACAACTAGTAACCTTATGAAACATTGCTTCCATGTTTGGTAGAGAATAATTGTCTTTTAAGGATGCAATGTTTAGATTTTTGAAATATACACACAGTTGTAGATCACCATTCTTTTTTATTACTGGTACTAAGTTTGAAATCCAAGTTGAATGTATGATAGGCTAAATAATTCCAGCATCCTTTAATTTTATCAACTCCTATTACATTTTGGGATCCAACAATGGATTAATGGGTCTTTGTTTTTGTCTGAATGGTCTCACATATGTTTTGAGTGGTATTTCATGCTGGAAAAGGTCTTCTCTATAAGCTTTAAATCTTCATATGACCATGCAAAAACATGCTTATGTTTTCTCAGTAATTTTATTAGGTTGGTTTTGACATGAGAGTCCAATCCTTTTCCAATATAAACTACCCAAGGAGTGGTCTCTGACCCCAAATTTATCTCCTCTAAATCCTCAATCTTGGCATTGCTTATTTTTACTGTATGTTCATTCTAACCAGTAAATAATGCCTCTAGTTCTACCAATCCCTTAGGAATCTGGTTAGAACTGAGTTGGACAACCTCATCCCCTAGTATACAATCCTTACCATAAATGACCTCAATAAAATTATTGCAATCTATGCACTGGTCTTCATAATGATCAAGGCGTTGAAGAAATCTAAGGATATCTTGGTCATCCTCAAATACTTGCTAGTTGTAACTATTGTATGGGACAACTGATCTTCTTTTAATCTCAACAATTGATACCCCATTTAGGGTCAGTTCATCAGTTTTAAAAGCAACATTAGCTAAGAAATCTGCCATAATGTTTCTAGACCTCTCTATCCAATTTGTATTGAAGGCATCAAAGAATTCTATTTGGTCCCAAATAGCATGTCTATACATTTTTAGTCTATCATTCTTCACAACATATTTGGACCTTACTTGGGCTACTACTAACTCTAAGTCACCATAAACTTTTAAAAAAATTTATACCATGTTTAGCAGCAATATCTAGCCCTAGAAACAAAGCTCCATATTATTTTTTATTATTTGTAGACTAAAAAGATAGCAGAAAAGAATATTTGAATGTGGTACCTAATGGAGAAAAGTAGAACTCTAGCTCCTAATCCTTGTTTTGAATAGGCTCCATCAAAATACATTTTCCACAAACCATCACTCTGTGTAGCCAACTCTTTCACCAAATGATCAACATTCTCACACTAGTGAGTACTTTGTTTGATTCTAAAATTTTCCATGTCAATATCAGCACAGTAATTAATATTTGTATCCTCATGCAATTCTATCATATGAGGTGTTCTTCCCTCTCTAGACACCTTTAAATTATTTCCATCTATATTGAAAGTGGCATACAACAAGTCACACTGAATATTTCCCCCCATTGAAGCACTCCATTTTCTGGACAACAACATGCCATAATGTGGTGGTATGTCAACCACCAGTACACTCATATTCAACACTGTATCTAGTCATATGGCTAATTTGTAAGGTAGGGATTCAATGGTTCCAAAAATAGGGATTTCTCTTGAGTCCATTGCTTGACACCTCCCATGAAGAGTATCTACTTGTAAACCCATGGATCCCATGATTCTTGCAGACATGACTATATTAGATGCCCCTGAGTCTATCATGCAATTTTTTAGCATCTTCCCATTTATTACCAATGTCAAGAAAAAGTGGTCAACAACCCCTACAAAAGTATTTGTGTTTAATTAAATATGAGGGATCTCATAAATCATCCCCTCAGGCTCCTTTCCCTTATTGTTGAGTTTCTTTTCAATATGTTCTATTTTCTGAGGTTTTACTAGTGATACATTATTCAATACTAATAGAACTTTTTATTTGTGTTCATTTATTATCATCAACTCTAGGAATGGGACCTTCACAGTCATCTGAGATAAACACTATCCCATATCCACTGGAGTACACTTTACATTAGATTTTTTAATTTTTTCTACAATAATATTATTCTCCTCTATCTGAATATTCACAACAACCTCTTCCTTTTTAGGTTTCTTATTTTCTACTTTGGAGGAAGAAGAACTTGCTTCTGGCTCTTTAGCCTTTTATGCATCTACATCTTTTGGTTCATTTTCTTTGTTCACTATCTTCACCTTAGGTTTATTTTCATTTTCCCCAAGCCCATCTTTTTTAGGTACATATTTTGCATCTATTTTATTTTCCTTTACGAAGATGCCTGATGGCTGACTACCAACATTACCCACAACTTTGTTTCTTAGGTGATAGTTTTTTCTTGCTTTGTTCACCAGATCAACAGTGATTCTGGCTTTTTTCTCATCAGAGGCTTTTCTCACTACTAAGGGTTCTTGACTATTTTGGGCATAACACCTTATGTGGTCAACCCTACCTTCATCTTCACTATCAGACAAGATTTGTTGCTAATGAACTTCCATTCTACCTTGCAAGCCATATATGTCATGATTTTCAATCTCTTCATCAGAATCCATATCATGACACGAATAAGCATTATTCATACTATAATCACATAACTCATTTTTATCCTTTTCTTTCTCTTCATTTTCTTTTATATCTAAAGAAATAATGCAAAAATTAGGATTGTGAAGTGCCTCACAAGCTTCACACCAAAATTCATCATTACACATGTGAATAGTATTTTTATGTAGGGGATCAGGATTCCTATTCTTAGGTTTCTCTTTCCTTTATGGAGTAATAGTCTTACTATCCTTGAATTGGGTACCATAGCCTATTTTTTGGGTTATAGTTATTATTATAGGATGGTCTGTTATTCTGTGGATCCTTGTACTCTATGTATTCAAGTTCCTTTTAACTACTCCTATTAAAGAGTGGATCATCTATTTTATGCAATTTTCCTGATGTCCTCCTATTCATGTCTATATTCACATCTATTTTGTAGGCTACTATTAAAGTTCTTAGATTCTTATATCTAAGTGCATAGCCCATTTTTGAATCAAAATCATTGAGATAGGTAGAAAGACATACCTTTTGATCCAACTTCATATTTTGAAACAACTTATGCATAGCTCGCTAGAATCTTGTATTGAACTCAATTACTTCTTCATTTGAGTTCTTCCTTATATTGTTGAATTCATTGAGGAAAAATCCCTCATTAGTCTTATCACCATATTTATCTTTGAATAGATCAATCAGTTCATCCATTGTTCCTATAGAACGATTAGATAGACTCCTAAACCATTGCCTAGCATCTTCCACTAGAGATTGAACAAATAATTTCATAAGGTCATCTTCATGATTGATATTTAAATCATCTATAATATCAAAAAATTTCTTAAGTGATCTTCACAAGTTACAACATTATATCCTAAAAATGTTGGAAGTTTTTCTCCCATATCTTCTGGTATTGCATTAGGGTAACCTGGAATTTCAAAGAAAGAAAATTATTTGTACCTTTCTGTAGGAAGAGGTCTCCTTTGGAATTTGTCAATATCTTTAGGAGAAAAGAATTTTCAATGGTTTTTGAATGAAGAAACCTTGTTTCTTGATGTTATAGCATTCTCTGTATCAGCAAAGGAGATTGTAGTAGATTGCAAGAAATAAATTTTTCTCTTCATCTCTATAGTAGCAGCTTCTACTTCAACTTTCTCCAACATCTTAGCCATAGTTTCTCTTTCTTTTTTAATCTTTTCAAGGTCAATGTCTAGCTTAGACATTTGCTCAGTCAAGTTCTTGTATTTTTTGGCTCCTCAAATTTGGTTTTTGTAACTTTATTTTTCCCTTTATCTCTAAAGTTTTGAGGACCTAAAATTTTGTGGGTATTTGGAGTCTCCTGGTCTCTGTGAGAATTCTCAATATTTTTAGCAGCTTGATGTCTCAGGGATCTTCTCCTAAACTTGTCAACGTCCTTCTACTCATGATGTTTCTTTTTATGCTCCTTTTCCCTTTTCATTTTCTGAATAAGGGCTTGTTGTCTTATGAGGATTCTTTCTTCTTCTGCAAGCTCATTAGAAGGAAATTCAGAGTCTGAGCTAATTGTGTCAGGTCCTTCTCTCTCACTAGAAGTAGTAGTGACTGCATATATTTCTAGTCCAAGGTCTGGGGCATTTTCATACTCTGAGGTATTCTTCTCATGACTAGACTGATTGGTATCATTCCTTCTAGTGTTGTCTTCTTCATTTCTTTGAATAGAGTTACTAATATTTGCTTGGTTCCTCTTTTCTCTCCAAGATAACTTAGTTTTTAAAGCAGTGGGGATCCCACTATCCAACTCAATTTCTATATTTTCTCTCATTCTTGACCTAGTATTCATATTTGTAAAAATATTTTACTTATGCACTGATCTCAGAGATTTTACTTTAGTGTTGCCACCCAACCAAAAGTTTGGGAAATATGAATTCTACTAGAATGAACTTAAACTGGGAAAAACTCAACTATAACTTAATTTAACTTTTCAACACACTAGAGATCCATTAAAAGTTTCATTCAATTTTTCCTTGAAACTCCCCAACAAAGTCGCCAGTTTGTTAGTGCAACTCGGATGGGCCAACATAATCTATGGTATTCAAAATTGAATCTTCTTCAACTAGAGTCTGAGATAATTCTTATAATCCCTAGTAGAGTTGCCAATTTTTTATTGCGACTCAGATGGGAAAACATAATATATGGCATTCAAAATTGAATCTTCTTCAATTAGAGTCTGAGATAATTCTTATAATCCCCAGTAGAGTCACTAGTTTGTTAGGGATTTTTCTTGCAAGTATCTTTTAAAACTAGTATGAATGCTTTTCTCTTATATATTTCCAATAAAATATATATGCTCTTATATATTTCCAATAAAATATATGCAAGAAAAGCCTAATTGATGAGGATTGGATATGATCCTCTTTCTTTTTTGAGATCCACTGACTCAGGAAGGTATTACCTATCAATGATTACTAACTGACAGTATCTATTTATAGTGGATTATGTCTTCTTACTAACTTGATTAATGCCTTTTACTGTATCAATAAGTAGATAACTATGAAAATTACTATGAATAATTTGATACAGAGCTTAATAATCCAAACTAGTATTTTGACAACAACAAATAGTAATGCAATAAGGATTCCTTTTATAGTTCTTATGAACTTAGGAGGGAAAACCTATTTCTCTTAAAGGAATTAGTAGACTTGAATTGTACACCCTATGAGTACAATTTCTTATGAATGTACACTTTCTTATAAATGTAATGTAATTGAATGATTGTTCTTAAATGCTGGATGATTGAACAATTGCTTGCAAAACTATAAACCAGTGCTTGATCATATGGGCTTCAGAGTCAAACTTGAATGCAAATCCACAATTAGGTGACTAATGAAAATAATTGAAACCTAGATAGAATTCCTTAAAAACTATCCATTCACTCCTATATCTTTGTTCATCAGATCTTAAACATCAATATTCAACTTCTAGGAATCATATGAAAGAATTATTCCTTCCTTAAAGGATGTCACAAATAATTGCACAACTACCTTGCAGTTGATGTATTTAGATGCCTTACAAATAAACACATAAAAGATTGAATATAAATAAAAGAGACAACACAAGATATAAAACAAAGATTGCAATGTATTTTATTAATGTCTAACTGCTTCAAATTACATGCAATACACAAAAAGTACAGAGGCTGAGGTAAAATTGTAGTAGTCTGCCTATAATTATATTCCATCATCTTTCAAAATGTTACAATGAGCTCTATTTATAGGCTTAAACCATCTTTGAATCCTGAAGAAGTAAGGATTCTACAAGCTTCATATTGTTTTAAGACCTAACCCTAAAATACAGAAAGGACAAAAGACAGGAAAGAACCAAGCGGTGGATGGACAAAAATGAAGAATAAGATTTGATTTGTTCTGTCTCTTCTTGTGATATTTGGCGCCTTTGTTTGTATATATCTAGGATAGCTTCTTTTATTTGTAGAAAGACCTAGTGACTACCATTACAGGCTAATTTACACTAGTCTTCATGATAGCTAACCTCCCTGTGCTCAAAGAGCAGGTGCCATGTGTACTCCTATTCTTAATCCATTATGACCAAGTCAACAGTAACATGATTTTTCTTCTTGGGCTTTATTAATATGTCCTATGCTATAAGATATTCTTTGTTTGACCATTCAAAGCTCTGTATGTTTTCCAACTGGGTCTTCTGTCTCTCCCACCTAGCATATGTAATTCTCTCAACAACTGTGATGAACTTATTAAAATATGTTTCTACTTTAAATGCTTCATCTAAAATCTTGTTGTATCTTTCCATATCCAATTCTCCCTTTTTAGAAACATAACCCTCTTTACTAGGTAACTCTGTGTCAAATTCTGAGCCCCATACCCCTAGTGGCTTGATCTAATTATCCTCTGATCTGATTGGAGGCACAAATCTGTTATAGCTAGGCCCAAACATGTTTAACCTTGCCTCAATATGATTATCCTTTCCTTTGAAAAAGGACAAGGTGGCTCTTGTATGCTCTATCTCAACCCCAACCTGGGTTACCACCTCTGGTAGGTCTGATCTATGTGGTTGCAAAGATGCCAACCTTTCAAATAATCATGTTCTCCCTGACCATGTTGCATAATATGGGTTCAAAATTTGGACAAATTTATTAACTTATACTTGGAAGCCTGGTAATTTTCCATAGGCTCCATAAAATATATCAATTTTATCCTTTATTACATCAATCCTGTGCTGCAAAATTTATGTTAGTGCACCCAAAACAACAATATTGTGCTCACTAGTTCCCTGCCCTATTTTTGTTGCAGTATGCTCTGTTTCCTTTGTTTGTATCTCTGCATCTTTTCCATTTTTTTGCTCTGTAGGGGAAACTTTAGGCATATCAAGTAGTTTTTGTGTTAGCTCTACAATCGGCTTCTCTTGTGCCTTAATCTTGATCAAACACAACTCCTTATCCTTGACTATATCACTAGTTTCACTAGTCAATTTATTAAATCTTTCAAACATTTGGGCAGCCTTGGCCTTATTCAACTATGCCAAATGAGTGAGAACTTGGGAAATCTCCAAGTCTCCTATATTCTAGACAAACCAAATGATCTTTTCCCCTTCCATCTTCTCTTCTATGTTTAACAGGGATGGCTTCTGATCTTTTGGATCTAAGCTCCACATTGCTAAGGCTTGGGACTTTGGATTGTATCCAAATCCTCTGATCATCTCTCCAGCCTATATTTATGATGATAACTTGACATCAGGTTTTTTCCTTATCTGATCTATTATAAAGGTAGAGGCCAAGTCCCATCCTTCTACCAATAACATGCCATTGGATTTTACCAGTTGTCTTGCTTCCTCTGGTGCGATTTTCTCTAAATCAAGATAATAATCCTGCAATACTTGTAAAGCCTCATTGGTCACTGTATCTCCACCTGCTAATTGAAATTGTGCACCTACTTATTTTTGTTTGTTCCAGATGAGAAACTCTTTGAATTCTTTTGTCTTAATAAAATTGTCATCTTTTAAGAATTTCTCTTGGTGTAGCAATCTCTCATCAGTACATGTCATAAGAGGCAATTCTATCTCCTCTTCATCATCTTTGTACAACTTCTTCCCTATATACCCACTAGAGTATACTTACCAGTGGCTTTCTTGACTTTTATCCTCGTTGACGTTGTTTTCTGCCAGTCTTGTTCCTAATTTGTATCACTACACCCCTTATTCTATCATTGATAAGATGCAAAAAAGGTCAAAACATAATCACCATTTTTGTATAGCCTTTAACAATGGATTATACGACTAGAGCAAACACATTTTTTTTTGGTAGTTCCTTGTAGTGAATTTCAGAATTGGGAAAACCAAATGCATGCCTGAAAGAAACTCATACTTTCAATTTTTAGAGAGCATTTAGATTACCTTGGATGCCTTTGTGTGTGGGAAGAAATATTCCCAAATGAATTCACTTAATCTTCTCTACTATTCTTTTTCTTATACTTCATAAGCGCCCTTGATAATTTGATTCATAACAAGACGATGAATCCAAATGGCATGTTTATAACTATATTTTTATTTTCTCATACCCCCATACTAGAGTTATTTAATAGTCTCTTTTGAAGTAGATATGCCCAGTAAGTAGATATTAAACTGATTTTATTCCAGTAAGTTTGAGTGCTTTTGAATTTCTCAATCTTATTAAAGTGTATAAGCAATTGTACTCTTTTGAGAAAAGTTTAGTTGAATTTCTCAATCTTATTAGTGTTATATATAAGCAATTCTACTCTTTTGAGAAAAGTTTAGTTTAATTTGAAAGCAGTATTGATAGTGTCAAGATGTAATCTCGCGGACCTCAAAGCTTGGTTATGTCCTTAAAGATTAATTTGTTAAAATATATGTAAATGAAAAGTAAGATAAAACTCAAAGTTGTAACTTAATTTTATATTCTAATTTTAGTGATTGTTCTGAATTCCATTTTCACAGTTTGTTAGTTCAATTTCTTGCTCACACATAAAATACTTATGATAAGCGCAATCTATTTTCCCATACACTAATCAGAAAAGAAAGAGAAGAATAGAAACAGGGGTTTTATGCCCTCTACACTTTGAGCTCCATAAAGTTAGGCAGTTTTATCCTTTTCTTACTTGGAATGATCAAATCACAACATTATTGTAGCAAGTTCATAGTGGAAATTACATATTCTAACTTCTGTAACATTTATTTGACAAAACTAAAATAGAGTAACAAATATTAATTCAATAATGATATTTACCCACTCCAAATGAATAATAAACCAATGCTTTATCCTAGGGCATGGAGTCACTCTAAATATTAATAACCCCTTTCCATGAACATAAACTCATAAACATTTATAGATCTGAACATAAGATAGATATATCTTATATAGCAACCCTCACACATGTTTTGAGACAATCATCAAATTCATTACAAACTCCAAGTTTCACTAAGGAAATTTATTCTCCCCTTGAGAGAAACCCTATAATGACTTCAAAATCTGCCTAACAAACATGTGAATTGAACAATCCTTAATTATTCAATCTAAGAAAACTTAGAATATAGCAATAAAGACAATTACTCATCATAGTTCAAAAACTGTTGATTGATTTGTATTTGTATTCATATCAAGATAATCCTATTACATTCAAAAGTATACTTCAGAAACCCTTATCAAATTATTGGTCCCAAACCAGAGTTATAAGATACTATTGTACTTTAAAAGAAAAATGACTATCCCTTTCCCAGTAGTCTTAGAATCCTTTTATAGCTTAGGATGCAACAAGATTGGAACTACATGGGAAGATTACAAAATCTTGCTATAACCTGATAACAACAAAATTAATAACTATTATGACAAAACACGGGTGGAAAAAGGATTTGCAAATCCAACCAAAAATCATTATTTCCTCAAAGATATTTACTTATCCTTTCAACTTAGCCTCTCACCTGTTCACCTACTTGTCGATGGGCCAATTGAAATATTTTTTTTGTTCTAACTTGATCAAGGCTTCTTTCCACCTGGCATCTAAGATCATCTTGGCCTCAGCAACAAATTTAGTCATGTCCACCTCAACTTTGAACATGTTGTCAATCAAATCATTGCAGTAACCAACATCTATATCTTTGTCTAGATGATTCTTTACATTGTCAGGCTTCCAAATTTCATCAAACTTATTTTCCCATTCTGACTGTGGATTTAAAACATTATTATCATCATAAATTTTAGAGATAAGTGCATTGCACTGCTTACCAAATAACTACATTTTATTACTGATCAGCTCATCCTTCCCATTGAATAAAGCATAGGAAATATTCATCTCTTTTATTGTTTCGGTAGTCTCTAAGATCTTAGGAGGGAAATCATCACTATACAACATTTTAGTATTCAACTTATCCATCACTCTAGTTCTTCTTGACCATGTTCTGAAAATAGGCTCAAGACATATCATGGCCTCAGCAAAAATTTTGCAAGCATCCTGGAGTGATTCATGGATTACATGTACTAATGAAGTTTTATGTTTCAAAACACCCACATAGTGTTGTAATATGGAAAGTATTCTATGAACAATATTGTCATTTTTTCCTCTCAAGGACTTTTTTGCCTGGTCTTCTTCTCCTCCTATATCACCCTAGGTCTCTGTAGATGCATCCACCATGTCTTTCACAGCCACCTGTTGGATTTCACTTTTTTTTTTTGCTCCATCTCTTTCTTCAGTACTTCCACTTGGGGCATTGTTTTGTGTCATAAATTCTTCATGTTTCTTAGCCAATGCAATTATTTGATTGAAAATTTTCTCGTACCTTTTGGAAAAGGCCTCTATTTTGGCCAAGTTCATAAATGAAACTTGGGTCATCAAATTTGAAATTTTTGTATCACTAGTGTTTTGTAGATTCCATATCATCCTGCCTACCTTCTTTACTTCCCTTATGTTTAAAACCATAGGCTTTTGTGTGGCAGGAACAAGGGACCAAATAGCTAAAGTCTTAGACTTGGGTTCAAAACCCGTTCCTCTCAACAAATCAATTATTTCAAATTTAGATTTGAACATGATGTTTTCGTACTTTCTGATTTTCTCAATATTAAAAGTGGATTGCAAAATCTCAATGAGACATTAATAATATCCCACTATTATGTACCAAGAGTCCAGACTGTTCAACAGTGATCAATTCACTTTCAAGGTTATATTCTTGGAGTGACTTTACAATCTCCTCATTTTTGTCTCCTCCTCCTTCCCCTGTTATCAGATTCTACCTTAACTCCTTTTGTTTCATTTTTATCAAAAAAAAATTGAACTAATATGATTTGAAAAATTCATCATCTTTCATGAATTCATTTTCCATCATCATTCTTTGATCCATCTCTGTATTTAAAATCATTTCATTTTCACCTTGCCCTTCATCTTGTGGCAAAGCCTGCAATTTGGTTCTAATTCTCAAGTCTGTGCATGATCATGGTATGCCAAAAACTGGCAATGTGAAAAAAATTAGTTTTTCACTCGTCCAAAGTGCACCCAAAAGTTTGTTGACTTTTGAGTAGGCCTGGGTGTCAGTACACCTGGCCAAGCCAAAATCCAAAGCTAAAGCATGATTGGATGTCTGATAATATCTTATGTCTGATAATATATGATATCTGATATTCATCGGTAATAATATATTGTTGCGCGCAGCTGCGTTCAACATTTTCATTGTGAGAATGTTGAGCATAGTGAAGCCAAGCCAACAAAATCATATATCAGATAGGAATCTGATACCAGATTTTCTACAGTACACCAGGTCAGTGAAATTATGTAGTTTCATTCTTGTTTTTTGTTTTTGCATTGAAATTTATTGTTTTTTATTTTTAAAACTAGGTTTTATATGATATTGTGTATTGTTTTTTAAAAATGATTATAAACTAGAGTTGAAATTTATATTGTTTTTGAATCAGAAATGGATTCACACCAATCTGAAAACCCTCCCTCTTAGTCCGCGAACAATCCATAACCACCTCAAAATAATCACCCACCTTCAGAAGACCAACCGTTCTCAAACCCTCGACCAATACATGATCTCATAGGATTTAATCTAAATCAGCTTAGAGGTGTAACACCCCAAAATTGGCATCATGCAACCCCAACCAATTTTGTTACATTTATCATTCTTCTGAATCATCAAAGTCCTATTGTACTAGGAAATTCTGAGTTTTGACTGACTCTACTCGACTTAAGTGTCAAATGCAGAAAATCCTAAATCTAAATTAATCATAACATTATATTTAATTCCTAAAATATCAATTAGCTAAATAAACCCTATGATTGAATTAATTTAATTATAAATTCCTAGCACTTTAATTAAATTAAATTCACCCCTTTTAGCTAAAACACATAAAAAGGAATTAAATAATATTTAATTATTAAATAAATATCCTCATTTCAATAATTAAATTTAATTATTCAAATAATTGAGAAAATACATTTATGAGGTCATATTTTATTTATTTAATTAAATATTCTCTCAAAACTCCTCTCTCCAGTTCAGAAATAGAAACTTTGAATTAACTGTGCTTTAAAAGAGAAATAAAATAGTTAAAATCAAAAAGAAAACATATCACTATTTTCTTTTAAAGAAGACTTGCTAATCTGAACTGGCTTTTTTATTTGTTTTATTTCAAAGGAAACTTTCTATTCTGAGAAAACTCCCAATCTATAAGAGAACTCCCATTTCTCATTCAAGAAAGATGCATTGTTAGAATAACAAATTGCTGCTTCATTTTATGGTTCATAATCTCATTTCTATTAAGCTCTCAATTGCAATAGATTAGTTTTATTTTCTTAGATTAATCTCTTTCAAATCATGTCTTAGTTTACTCTCATTTCTAGCTTAGATTAATCTTGCATTTTTCATTCTTAGATTAATCTTGCATTGCATTTATGGAGAAAAATCCTTCGTTCTTAGATTGGTCTAGGTTGTGAGACTCTCATTTTGAGAGCCATTCAAAACGCCATCTAGACATGAGGCAACATGTCAAATCATACAGGCATGTAGGAGGAATGAATCATATTCATTTCTGTGTGTGTCTGATGATATGACTATGTTGAAGTGTATGGTTAAATAAGAAGGCCACATTTAACGTATACATTTCTGGCACCCACCGTGGGGCTGAATAATCAGTTTTTGGCCTCATTTTCTTCCATTTATTTACATTTTTGCACTCTGTCTGTACGTGTCTGTCTGAAATGTCACGTGAAATTTCACAGCATCTCGCACAAACTTTCTAGTTCTTCATGGGTTTATCTGTACTTCTTCATGTGAACTGTTCTAGTTCATCGCATGAAATTTGACACCAGAGACCTTTATTTTCTATTTCTTATCTCAATTTTTTGACCATTTGTTGTTTCCTGACTTTTGTGTTTTTGTGTTTTTATTTTTGGATTAGCTTAATGGTGGTTTTCAGGATTCTAAAAATGAAGAAAGCAATTACAAACTACTAACATATTTACTGCAGGACGCTTGTCGAAGACCTTGCGTGTTTTCACATAACTCTCATGTATGTTTTTAGTAGTTAGAAAACACTTCAACTTGGTGCTTAAAATGAATCATTGTCTTGCGTGTTTGAAGTCATGTCTTCTAGTTTGTAATTCCAAAGAACTATATGAAGTATCCTCTCCCCTGGCTTTTATGGACCTTGGGTGTAAGAGAAATTCATATAATTCTTCTAGTGTGGCTACCTACCGAGTGCTTTAATAGAGCCACTGAGATGAGATTTCCCAACCCGTAACAGGCTAAAGCCAAGCCCTTGTGAACTGGTATACCAAAAATGCCATTGTGATTAGTCTCACAATTGACAGGTGTGAATTCATTGTGGCAACCAAAATCTCCTCTAGTACCCTAGTGGTGCGTTAAAGTTCCTACATTGTTAAGGTGAAAACCTTGCTTTGAAAGGATTGGAAAGCCCCCTTTATTGGGAAATTGACTTGATCACAACCACTTGAATCGATGCCCTTACTACAAACTTTTGTTATAGTATCCAAAAACCCTCTATCTATTGGCATGGAAGGTCAAAGACCAACTAAGAGGTCCCACACTTTCATGTCTCTTAGTATAGACAACAGTCCTTTGGGAAGTAATTCCCTTGGGATTCAAAGCTTGGTGTGCCTAAGAAGTGAGTTCACATGCGAGGAGGAGCCTGTGCCTCCAAGCTTCTAAGCTGTCTGCTATGAGTAAGAAAGGCTGAACTTTGGTTCAAGTGGGAATTCAACATATATTGCCCTAGCTCACCTAGGATTGTGATGTGTCTTTTCTTTTACTACAAACATTCTACTTAATTTGTTTTGTGTGGGTGAATCATTCAAACAATCAAAACAAACGTCAAATAACACAACTTGCCAAATTTGAAAATGTCCAAAACAATCTGCAACTTGAACTTTCTATCAGAAAACAACATAATCTATCTCAAAAAATGCAACCTAATCCTAACTGTCTGATTCTATAGAATTTTTATGTCTTCACTACAAAATCTCGAATGATATTCTGCCACCTTCATGTCATTCTGTAAGAAAATTTGTACGACAGGTTGTAAATTGTCATGCGACATCTTGCAAATCTACTGCTATTGGTTCACCAGTCTTTCATCTCGTTCTACAATTTTTTATGCTAGACTGCACAGTCTTGCATGAGCCTACAAGAATCTTCACATGAGAAAGTACTTCTTCGCATGAGTCTGTATCATTTTTCAAAAATAGTGAGCTATTTCCCATTTGTCCAGTGTCTCTCTGCTAAATCTAGTTCCTATTTTGGGTCTATTTACCTACCTCCTGTCTACACACAATCTGCAACTAGATTTCTTGGGCTGAGAACTATGTGATTCTCGCTTAAAATCATCTCATCTCATATCTTTTGTTCTCTTTCTACTATTTTGTCAATATCTTGTGACACGATAGTCATCTCTTGGCTGTTCTAGCCTTATTTTTGACAATTCACGCTGGGTATACTTCACTTTTTGGCACTTTGTGCATTTACCTTGAGACAGTTCCAAGCATGGTCCTAGTTCACATTCCTTGTATAATATTTCTCTATAACTGTGACAACTCAAAGTGGCAAAACATTCCCTTCATGTATTACTAGACAAGGTAGGGGTAGACCTATCAACCAAGAAGAAGGTCGTTCTAAACTTTTCACACAGCCTGAGTGTAGTGGGGAATCCTTGCATCTCCCTTTGTCAGCTACATCTAGTGAGGAATCATCTTGATCTCCCTCTCTAGTACCTTGACCTTACGTCAAATGATCATTTCCAATGGAATTTATCAGGTTTGAAACCCTTTGTTCCAAGAAGATCCAAACTCTAAGGAGTTGTTCCCAGAATCTTACATTGTCAACACAACAAGAGTTCCCATAGGTACAACACCTATAGACACTCAACCTCCTCATACCAAATCTTTGCACACTAAACACTTTCATTCTAGCAAGATGTCAGATCATAATCAATTAGCTTAACATAGCAGAGATGACGATCACTCTAAAACTAGGGGTAAATTCCATTATCAAGACCCCCCTAATGATGAGGAGACAAAAATAACCCAAGAAGATATTGAAGGTGTTTGTTCAAATAAAAACTTCTGCAAGATGATGGAAATTCTCCTAGCTGAGGAGAAAGATAAATATCTTCTCAAACTAGCCAATCAAGGGGCCAAGTTGCCCTCAAACTACAATGTAGAGACTCTTGTCATGCAAGAGGAAGAAACCAAAAAATCTAAGTTACAAAAATAAGTTAAAAGTATGCAAGAAAAACTCTTTCAACTCATGAAGGATAAAGACAAACCCACTATATAGTTCACACTGGAAATCATTTGTCCATTCCCATTTGATAAGAGTCTATGCATGCCTCCTTTTCCTAAAGGAGTTGAACTTCCCAAGTATGATAAATAATTGGGTACCTCTAATCCCTAGGATCATGTGAGAGAGTTTGGTGCTCTCTCTATGGAGTTCATACATGATCAAACTTACCTCATGTGTCTCTTCCCACTTAGTTTGGGAGGGTCGGCTATGGAGTGGTTCTCTAGGGTACCAATTGGCATCAAGAATTTTGATGAGATTTCCAACTTGTTTCTGCAACACTATTCCCACAACATCCAACATGCAATTCACATCTGAGATCTTTTAAACTTGAAAAAAAATCATGGAGAACCTTTCTTGACATTTCTCTAGAGATGGAGACAACTTTATACAAGATATTCTTGCAAAATACCCAAATCTGAAAAAGTTGGATATCTTTTTAGACAATCTTCTTCTCAACTTCGGGTATTAGGTACATCTGCAAGGTCCTTCAACCTTCGATAACATGATTAAGAAAGCTGTGAGAATTGAGACATTTATGGTCAAGAAAGGAGAACTGGCCTTATACAAGGAAAATAAACAAGGGTCTTCCTCCTCAAGCAAAGATAAACCAAAAATTTCAAAACAAAAACTGTGATGTTGTGAACGATGGAGTTGTAAACAATGTGACTCCCAAGCCTCCAAAGACTGCTTTTAATCTCACTACCACTATGTAGGTAGCCAAAGCCAGTGAACAGGCTGTGGAAGAATCCAAACCAAGTTCTTCGAATATTTCCACATCTAAACCTTGGGCTCCTTGACCCAAGTGTGAGTTCACTCCTCTAGGAGAACCTCTTGATGTGGTTTACAAGACTCTCTTGGACAACCATTTACTCACTCCTCTAGATAACTTTTTTCCTTTTGATCCACAACCTCGACCATCTTGGTGGAATGAATCTACATATTGCAATTACCATCAGAACAAGGGTCATAAGACAGCTACCTGCATTCAATTATGACACAAGATCCAAGACCTTATTGATAGTGATGTTATTTTTGTGGGAGGTCACAACAAGAACTCAGACCACCAAGCTTTCAAAGACCCATTTCCTCCTCATGGGAAAGGTGAATCATCTAAAGGCAGAATACTGTTGATGTTGAATACTGTAACATTTCCTCCTCATGAGCTTGTTGATATTGAATACTGTAATGTTGTCATTATCAAGGAAAGGGTAGATGCTCCCAAGCCCAAAACTCCTTTCATCTTACAAGAGCCTATGCCTCAGCCCTCCAAACAAGAATAGTCTCAAGTTCCTGTAAATGTTGTTACTCGATCTCGTACTAAGATCATTCTCAAAGGCCCTGAGCCTTCTACATTTGTACCAACACAACCTGCAGACAAAGCTACTATTGGCACTACCAACAAGAATCCAAAATTGGTCCCCCAATCTAATGCTGCTAATTACAGCATACTAGACCAATTACAATGTACCAACACTTAGATCACCATCTTCAAGCTACTAAAAATCTCCCCTACTCATAGGGAAATCCTTGATAAAGCCCTCATTGAGGAAAATGTTCCAAAAGATCTCAATCTCAACCGGTTTCAATCCATGGTAGATCACTTGACCTCCTCTCATTACTTTTCTTTCTCTGAGTAAGATGACCATTCTTTGAGTCACCCACACAATAACCCCTTACACATTGAAGTCATGATTGGCCCAAAGTGTGTTCATCGTGTCCTTATAGATAATGACATTGGCCTTAACATTTTCTCTGCTAGCTTCCTTACTAAGTTAGGCTACGGTGAAGACTACATAGATGCCCACAAAAAGATTACTATTAAGGCCTATGATGAAGAAGAATGAAAATCTAAGGGGCTAGGTGTGTTACCAATCAGAGTTGGACCTATTAAAAGGGATGTTATCTATCAAGTGCTTGACATTCCTTTAGCATACAATATTCTGTTGGCAAGGACATGGATCCACAAAATGTAGGTTGTCCCTTCAACATATAATTAGTGCATTAAGTTCCCATTCCAAGGATCTAAAGTGACTATACCTACTAATACATGCTATGATTGCAACACACCCACAAAATCTGCTGACAACTTTGTACCCACCAATAGATAGTCTACTGAGTTCTTCGAGGCTAAACTAAAGGAAATGGAAAAGGCTCTGACACTCAAGGAAAATGACATGGGAGGGTATCAGATTGAACCCATGCTATCTATTACATCTCTACCTTTGTTTCCACATTCTTATGGGAGACCTTCTGAGGATGCTAAACCTTCTACAGCTCCTCCTAAAACAAAATATGGGGGCACCTTTGTATAGGCCGTGACACCATTAGAGGAAGAAGATGAAAACAAGGCTATCAAATCTCGGATAAATTAAGGGGAGGAAACATTTGAACAAACCACTCCACCTTGTGACATAAAACCTGAATAGTATGGCAAGGGTCTAACTATTATGCAATGCTTTGGCTACAAATGGAATGGTCCTATAGGTGTGAATCATAAAGGATTGCTCGTAACACTTGAAGCTATTGGTTGAAAAACATGTGACTCTATAGGTCTAGGCTTCAAGAAGATCCCATTTCAACTGGGGATAAACAAATTTGTACCTCAAATAGATCACCAACCAACACCTGAAGGTACATCTAAAACTAAAGAGTTAGAAGACAACTCTAAGGAGGATTTCTTTCCTTGTCCCATCACTCTAGATCTGGCAACATTCTTTGCTACACCAGATGATTTTATACCATGTGTCAGTACAGTCGAGACTGACAGCAACTCTAATGAAACCACTTCACTTGATCCATTAACCTATGAGTGTGGAAAGAAATGGAAACTATAAATCTGGGTCATTAGGGTGATTTGTACATACCACCGCACTTCCAAGAGTGGTTTGAATAGGAACAAGTCCAACCACTTCTCACTAAACAAGAAGTAGATGATGTTCCAAGCACTAATGAAGTGCCTATGTCAAACAATGCCCATCTGACCATAACAGAGGTTTTAGGAGGAACTCATCCAAACTAGGGGAAAAGATTTGATTTCACTCATGTTCTTGATATGACGCCTAATGATGAAACAAACTCTCATGAATATGAGTTCGACATTTTTTTAGATTCCATCTTTGATAGAGATATAGGTACACTAGAAACATATGAAAACCTTCTCGAAGTAGGTGAAGGGTCTAATGTAAGGACAAACGAGTCTGATTCCATCGATGTTAATGTGTCTTCTACTACAGTCCCTAGGGGTCAAAGGAATTTGACTACACCTTTGGATGAGATTTCTCTAGGTCTCAAATTACTAGTCAATGCTTTCGATGATTATACCATGAACGCACTAGAACCTGTCACTTTTCTTTCACTATACCATCATGAGCTCATAGACTGTAACTCTTCCTCCCCATCTAATGAAGTCCTTATGTTCTAGAATGACTATTCTCTTGCCTATTACATCAATGTTATCGAACCTATAATGTCCTCAACTAGTGAAGACAATGTCAACATGACTGAGGCCGATATCAAGTATCTTAGTCACAAAATCAAAAGAAGAAGAAATAGGTGCTCTGATGGTGAAAACCACATTGTGGAAGTGTCAGAGCCTAAAAAAGTCAAAATAAAGGACGTATCCAACGGTGAAAACCTCTCTGAGACACTCAAGGATGAGATACTTGATACGATTCCGAGTCATTTCTAGGAACGATCATCTCTGCTAATTAAACCAACTCAACCAGTCAACTTGGGTACAGAAGCTGAGCCTCAGATCATTCATGTGGCACAATCATTATTTGAGGTAGAAAGAGAGGAATTAATTACATTCTTCTGGAGCAAAAAGATAAACTTTGCATGGAAATATTTAGACATGCCAAGATTAGATCCTAATCTAATCATGAATCACTTGTCCATTGCACTAGGCATCAAGCCTGTTAAACAAAATCTTTGGAAAATGCATCCATATGTGGCTCTACTTGTCAAAGCTGAATTGGAGAAACTTCTTGAGGCAATATTTATTAGAGAAATTGACTATGCAGAATGGATCTCCAACATTGTTCCAGTATCAAAACATGACAAATCTATCCGAGTCTGCATAGACTTCAAAGACTTGAATAAGGCATGTCCCAAGGATGACTTTCCATTTCCCAATATTGATATGATTTTCGATATGATAGTAGGATAGGAAATGTACTCACTGATGGATGGTTTCTCTGGCTACAACTAGATAAAGATCACGTTGGAAGACCAAGAGAAAACTTCTTTCACATGTGCATGGGGCACTTTCTGTTGGGACGTCATG
Source organism: Thuja plicata (assembly GCA_018584345.1). Classification (NCBI taxonomy): domain Eukaryota; kingdom Viridiplantae; phylum Streptophyta; class Pinopsida; order Cupressales; family Cupressaceae; genus Thuja; species Thuja plicata. Next base: position 259,589 of record MU228291.1, on the reverse strand, counting down.
CCTTTTGGACTCAAGAATGCTGGTGCTACATATCAGAGAGCTTTCACCACTATATTTCATGACATGATGCATAAAACAATGGAATATTATGTTGATGACACTCTAGCTAAGAGCATTCAATGAAAGACACACCTTGTAGATCTAGGTCCTATACTGGATCGCATGGAACAGTTTAGTCTACGGCTCAATCCTATGAAATTTGCATTCAGTGTAACATCTGGAAATGTCTTCTCTAAAAAATCATAGAAGTGGATCCTAGTAAAGTCCAAGCCATCATGGAAAGGCCGCCACCTAGCAATATCAGAGAAATGAGAGGACTTCAAGGTCGATTACAGTCTATTTGATGCTTCATCTCACAATTGGTGAACAAGTCACAACCTGGTGCAGGGAACCTCTTGAAGATCTTCAATATCTTTCTTTTGTGTTTTTAATAAGGTGCATCCATGAGATCACCCTTGTGTGTATTTTTTTGTTTGTAACTTTGATGTAAGGTGAAGGACCTAAGGTGAGTTATAAACCTTGGTTCCTAAAACCATGGTTAGACCTTGTTAGTTGTTGAGTTTTTGTGTCTAGTTAGAAGTTATGTTTCTAAATCCTTAGTTTTGGTCATAGACATGTTTTGGACCTCTCCTACACCTTGGGAGGTTGGTAAGGTTAGCTTTTTCCCAAATTAGCAAATTTGTCACTTAATGCCAAAAACTTGTCTTTTTGCAAAATGTTGCATGAGCAACTTTTGCAAAATGTTGTTTGGAGTATGAAAACTCCTTTGTAACTGACCTCGCCCACTCTCTCAAACATCTGAAATGCTTGGATGATGTTATTAGGAGATTTGATTCCTTCCATGAAGGTAATAGTTTAGTGTGTACAGAGTTTGATGTTCAAGCAAAGAAATAGAAGAGTGTTTTGAGTCATTCTGATAGTGTACGGCCTGTTACAGATTCATCTTGTGGATCTAGTTGTAGAATTTTGTGATGTCTTGATTTTCTAAAGCATTTCATTTGGTTTGAGGTGTTTTATCAAGTTTGTTAAGAGTTATCAATTTTACATTCTTGTTGTCTGAGAAAATAAGGTTTACTGGGTCAATCACAAAGATGTGATCCTAACTTGAGATTTATCTAGTGGATCTACTTGGCCACTTGGAAAATACAAGTTAGGATAATGATCTTTAATAATCCTAAGGCTCAAGCATTCAAATTTAGTCCTTCTATTTTCATGACAAAGCCCTAGGCTAATTATCCCTATGTAATTAGTCTGCTCTGTTAGTATAGTCACATGCATGTGCAATATATGAGTGGGGAGGATCAAACCAAAGGTCTTTCTAGACTAATTTGGGGTAGAAAAATCCATCCAAGGCTCTACATTTAGTCCATGAACCCATCTTCTAACACTTTCTTAACAAACCAAGCTTAAACTTGCTAATTAGGCATGTGTGCTTTGTGAGATTCTAAGGGTACAGGAGTGGAGTGAGGTGCTAAGGCTTTGGGGGGTCTACAGAGTCCATAAAGGGTGTCTAGAAACCCAATAAGTTTAGTTAGAACCTTCCATAGTTGAAAGTTAAGTCCAAAAAACCCTCTGGTTAGGGCTACAAGGAATCCTAGACCATTTGGGATTCAACTACTCTTGGGTCTACAAGACCAAATCCAATGTTGGATTCCTGACCCTTGGGGTCTACTAAGAGTCTCCAATCACTTAGGATGAAGTTTGGAATCCTCTGGTTAATTTTTATACTTTGTTGTGTGGTTTAGGGAAAGAGTCCCTAAAAGAGAAATTTCTTGACTTCATAGATTGATTTGAAGAATCAAAAGGGAATAGGGGAAGCTTGTTGACCCCTTGGACAAGTCAGGAGACATCCTAAGAAGACTTGTATGGAGTGGGATTGACCAAGTTTGAATTTTGAAGGAGTGATAAATAGTTAGTGCCCATTAAGCTCTTCTTGTAGTGCTCTCTGCATCACAACCATTCGCCAAGACTTTACACAAAGGTGTAGCCTACCAATGGAACAAAGAATGTGATGAGGGGTTCACACAAATCAAAAAATATCTTGCAAACCTGCCAATATTGATGCCCCTTATTCATGGGAATCCACTCATACTTTACATCTCTCCTACAGATACATCATTGGGTGTCCTATTAGCTCAAGAAGGTCAGAACAATAAAGAAAGGGCTATCTACTATATTAGTAGAACTCTGGTCTCATATGAAACAAACTATTTTTTTATAGAGAAGGCTTGCCTCGCAGTGATATTTGCTTCACAAAAACCATGACACTACATGCTGGCTCATACTACATGCCTCATTGCTAAGATTGATCCTCTGAAATATTTTCTCAATAAAGCTACCCTCATAGGTAGACTAGCCAAGTGGGTCATGCTTCTCAGCGAATTTGATATTGAGTATGTAGAAAGAAAAGACATCAAGGGGAAATAAATTGTAGATCAATTGGCAGAAGTACCTCTAGTAGATCATCAACCATTGAACATCAAATTTCCAGATGAGTCCATATTACTTCTCATGCATCAATCCTGGACTATGTTCTTTGATGGTTCATTTACTCAATAGGGGTGGGGTGCTAGGATACTTTTCATCACACCTCAAAGGTACTCTTTACCTAAAGCATACAAGATGTTGTTTCCTTGTACAAACAATATCTCCGAGTATGAAGCCTTGATCAATGGTATGAATATTTCCCTTGAGTGGAATGTGGATGAGCTCAATGTCCTTACAGATTCACAATTAGTCATCAATCAAGTAAATGATATCTATCAAACAAAACATGACAAGCTGGTGCCTTATAAACGACTGGTTGATGACCTAAGAAAATATTTTTCTCACATCACATTTCAACAGGTTCCAAGGGCAGACAATAAAGAAGTTGATGCCATGGCTACTCTTGCTTCCATGCTACAGATGCCAGAAAATGACTTCTGACATGAATTCCTAGTGGAGACATTACGCTACCCAACCTATGATTCCCTTGAGTCCCAGATGATCTGTTCTATCATTGGACATGATTCATCCCGCTACCATCATATTTATTCCTACCTTCGTGACCAGATTGTTCTGGACACCTACACTTGGAATTTGAAACGTCACTTAATCTGCAGTGCTTCATAGTTTGTCATCATAGCTAATGACTTGTATAGGTGAGGTCTAGATGGTACCCTTCTTATGTGTTTAGAACCCGATGAGTCCAAGTGTGCGTTAGTAGAGGTGCATGAAGGCATCTGTGGGTCTCACTCAAACGACCTAACACTGGCCCGTAAACTTATTAGAGCTGTTTACTATTGGCTAGATATGGAAAAAGAAGCTGCACAGTTTGCTAAGTCTTGCAAATAGTGTCAACTGCATGGAAATCTAATTCATGCTCCAGCCAAGGAGCTCATTTCCTTCATTACTTTCTAGCCATTTCAACAATGGGCCTTTGATTTGGTGGGTCAAATTTATCCCTCGTCGTACTCCATAGCTAGATTGATCTGGAGGTTCAGCAGGAGGAGCCCATACCAAAAGATGAGCTCATATATATATATATATATATATATATATATATA
>MU228291.1:240436-255853 GCA_018584345.1 Thuja plicata | reverse complement strand
AGAGGTGGTGCCTATGCACCCTCTGATCCTCTAGCATATGAGGAAAATCTAGGCACCTACGATGCCTCACCATGCACCACCCCCACATAGGCTGTGTAATAGTAAGCTTCTCAAGAGGGCTAATGTCCTGTCTCCACCCAAAGCTACTCCAGTGCTCTTTGCAAGTGCCCTCAGATCTCCTACACCTCTTGATCTTTGTCTAGAAATTGGGCATCTCCCATGGAAACCTATACCTTCAAGTCTCCCACTTGCCTCTGCAGTTGTCAGACTCTCTCTTGGGATCTACGTAGAGACTCCTGCGCCTGTGATAAAAGGTCTCCAGGAACTGGACCCTGCCCTAGCTGCTCCTATTGCTGATCCTCCTACATGGGCTCCTCCTGTTGAGCCTCCTCCTGCTCTAGCTGCTCCTGCACATCATTTAACTTTGCAGCTGTCCTCTGTCTAGTCTGTCTCCCACTACCACTCGCACTGGGATCAATCCTCATCTATTGAGCATGGATGTCAACCTGCACTATGCGTGGTCATGGCCCCTGCTGAGGTAGTGGCTATAGTATCTACTATGGAGGAGGCAAAGGTACCTTCTAAGGTGGTACCTATGCCGGTGCACCCATACCCACTGGATTTGTAAAATGTAGGAATGGGTGAGTAACAAAGTACTCTCTATACTCTACGGTCATGTTGCCATCTGCAATCCCACTCAGTTAATCCCACCGAGTTTGAGCTAATGCACGCACATCTATCATGCATCACTCGGTATCTAACTTGATCGATCATCCCTTGCTTAGCTCATCAGTGAACTAAGCATAAGGGAAATACTCCTGAGATATCTCCTGAGCATGATCAAACTACCGCTAGACATGTGTAAGAGGGAACCCCTCAATAACAGTAATAGAATGGCCGATAAGTGGCAATGAGAAAACCATATAACCTAGCTGCTCACTGGCATCATCCCACTCCTTATTCAACCTCCACAGTCACCATACTACAGCTACCAAATCATCCAGCTGAGCTTTCCATTGCTCTATCTTACCCAGCGTGGGCTGAGTAATCAGACCTCTATAATTGCACATATACAGATCAAGTGGCTCCCTCAGATCATAACACATGGGTTGGGTAACAAGAAGGTGCTCCCATGCCCACACCTATAAAATGAACACCCCTGCTACCATACTCCTCACCTCTCTATTGACAATCTCATGCATCTCATGGTACATATGGGCCAACATACACTAACCCCATCCATATCTGACTAGCTCGCCTAGCATCCTCTATAGCATCCCACCCCAACCGCACTCAAACCCGTGCTAACCATGATCTGGCATAAGGTAGAAACCAAGGAAAGCTGCTAGAACCACTGGTTACTGGTGCTTTTGTCCATACACTCTGATCAGCTCCTCCCACGGGATAGCTTGACCCATGACTAAGTCATCCTGCAATATCTCCCTTAGGGCTACTGTACCTGGCCTTGACTGCACATCGTACTCTACTCTAGGTCCATGCAAGGGTATATGGAGGATCCTATATATGTCCTCAGGCGTTACTCCCATCTCGCCCTGAGGAAGGTGGAAGGTGTTCATTTTCAAATGGAAACACTCCACCAAGGCTCACAATAGTCCGCAATTCACCTGAATCTCAGGTACCTCATAGAGACGAGAAAGGCCTAAACTGTCTATGTGTGCTATCTCCCCATCATCCAACTTTTTGATCAACCCACTGATGGGGGGATGATGTGATCTGAATGCTATATCTGGGAAATCGACCTGCAAGACATGCAAACAATAGCACACAATCAATACTCAGCTCATGATTCAAGATAATCAATGCAAAACTTAGAAATAAAGCATTACAAACATCCTAAACATAGGTACAACATTGACACAAATGCACCTAAACCCAATGTGGACTCATTTTGCATTCAAACTGTTATTTTCTCTCCATGCGAAGAAGCAACATTTTGTGCAAAAAAAAATTTTGACCCATGCAAAGTTTTGGCTCCGCCCAAAGTTTTATTCATGTTCACGCAAGAAAACCCCCTTTTAGAGGCTTTCCCACACAAAACGTGGGTACCCTCCTGTGCGAGGATGCCCGCTGACAACCGCAAAGATCTTCCTTTTAACAGTTCCTCACGTGGACTTTCTTTACGGGGCGCATGAAGAAACTAGTTCCTCGCGTGAGAACCTAGGAGACACTTCTTATAAATGACAAAAACATGCAAAAAAATCAACTGAAAGCGATAAAATTTGAATCAACAGGGCAGTATTTGACCACTTATAGGAGGCCCGTATGCTGCTGGCCAACTGTGATGCCTGGATCACTCAAATCGATGAGTACTCACGGGGACCACCATTCTCGCTCAAAGCTCTTTTTTCAAAAGTCAACGGATGCAAATGATTTGAAAATGACCTTTTTGCAATATATATAGGTTTTGACCTAATTTTCCAAAGTACTCTATTTTGCGTGAAAATTTCACCACTAGCTAATTTGACCACTTTGAATCCATTTTCATGATTGAAATTGAAATCTAACACTCCTATATAGCTCAAAATTGCATTTAAAAATTTTTGGGACCGACACGATCAGACACTTGTGCAGTCAACTTTTTGACGTCGCTTTCTTGTCAGAATCATATCTAATCAAAAAATTTTCAAATCTTTGACTCTTTTCATCAAAAGTCAACTATGGTCAACTCTGGTCAACCCTAGTCAAACTTGGTCAACCAGACCTCAAAATCACTTAAAATTGATTCTGCATCTTCCAAATTCTTCCGTAATCTATTCTCAAGTTCTTCTTGATCTTTGATTCAACATCTATCTATGATTTCTCACTCTCTATAACCATTATGATGTGTCATATTTCCATTTCGCTCCTAAGGGGGAAGGATGATTACGTTATTAAATCACTTCAAATCTATTTTTATCAATCTGATCTGATTTTCACATATCCTCATTGCTAGGGGTATCTCACCACTTGGGGCATGTTCAGTTTTCGTACTTCATAGTCAAAACTGGATACTCCACAATCAATAGGGGCATCCTTGTTCCTTACATCTCATCATCTATTAGGTATGGGGGCAATCTAACCCGGATCCCTGAGGATCAAGCTTCATTATGGAGATGATTCTCAAAATCACAATTTATTAAGTATCTAAGAAATCTAAATCAAATTCTTGAGGATCAAGCTCCGTTTTGGAGATGATTCTCAAAAATCTCATCTATTGGGAATTGGGGCAATCTAATCCTGACTCTTGAAAATCAAGCTCCGTTCTGGTGATGATTTTGAAACTTGATCTAACCAGTGTCTGGGTAATCTAACCTAGATGTTGGGGGACTAAGCTTCATTCTAGAGATAGTCCTAAAAATATCTATTGACTATCTTTTTATGGATAGGTATCGGGGAAATTCTAACCCTTACTCCTGAAGGTTGAGCCTCATTTCTGAGATAGTCTTTTCAAAGATATCAATCTATTAGGTATCAGAGCAATCTAACCCAGATCCCTGAAGATCAAGCTTCATTCTAGAGATGATTCTCAAAATATTAATCTATTAGGTATTGGGACAATATAACCTGGATCCCTGAGGATCAAGCTTCGTTCTAGAGATGATTCTTGAAAGATATCAATCTATTAGGTATCTAAGCAATCTAACTTAGATCCCTAAGGATCAAGCTTCATTCTGGAGATGATCCTCAAAATCTTAATCTATTAGGTATTGGGGGAATCTAACCCGGATCCCTGAGGATCAAGCTTTGTTCTAGAGATGACCCTCAAAAACTATACTTGACTGGCGTCTTCGCAATCTAACCTAGACTTTGGAGAGTTAAACTCTGTCCTGGAGATGGCTCTAAAATCTTCATCAATCAATATTTGCATCATCAATTTTCAAAATCTTCTGTGCTTCAGACATATGACTATTCTTTGAATCAATGTGCTGCTCGCACATCAATTCAAATAGCGGCAGAATGTAACACCCCAAAATTGGCATCATGCAACCCTAACCAATTTTGTTGCATTTATCATTCTTTTGAGTCATCAAAGTCCTATTGTACTAGGCGATTATGATTTTTGACTGACTCTACTCGACTTAAGTGTCAAATGCAGAAAATCCTAAATCTGCATTAATCATAACATTATATTTAATTCCTAAAATATTAATTAGCTAAATGAACCATATGATTGAATTAATTTAATTATAAATTCCTAGCACTTTAATTAAATTAAATTCACCCCTTTTAGCTAAAACACATAAAAAGGAATTAAATAATATTTAATTATTAAATAAATATCCTCATTTCAATAATTAAATTTAATTATTCAAATAATTGAGAAAACACATTTATGAGGTCATATTCTATTTATTTAATTAAATATTCTCTCAAAAACCTTCTCTCCAGTTCAGAAATAGAAACTTTGAATTAACTATGCTTTAAAAGAGAAATAAAATAGCTAAAATAAAAAAGAAAACAATTCACTGTTTTCTTTTAAAGAAGACTTGCTAATCTGAACTGGCTTTTTTATCTGTTTTATTTCGAAGGAAACATTGTATTCTGAGTAGACTCTCAGTCTATAAGAGAACTCCCATTTCTCATTCAAGAAAGATGCATTGTTAGAATAATGAATTGTTGCTACATTTTAAGTTCATAATCTCATTTCTATTAAGCTCTCATTTGCAATAGATTAGTTTCATTTTCTTAGATTAATCTCTTTCAAATCATGACATAGTTTAATCTCATTTCTATCTTAGATTAATCTTGCATCTTTCATTCTTAGATTAATCTTGCATTGCATTTATGGAGAAAAATCCTCTATTCTTAGACTGGTCTAGGTTGTGAGACTCTTGTTCTGAGAGTCATTCAAAACCTCGTCTAGATAGGAGGCAACAGGTTGAATCATATAGGCATTCGGGATGAATGAATCATATTCATTTCTATGTGCATTTGATAAATAATGACTATGTTGAAGTGTATGGCTAAATACGAAGGCCACATTTAACGTATACAAGAGTATATCAGAACACATATGTGAATATCCCCACCTTACGTCCAATGTTTTCCACGCTAAACTCTATTATTGAGAGCATGGAGAAACTCACAGAACAACACAATGCTGCACTTCTTTGGCGTGAATCCATGCATGTGCAATTTGATGATGGACTTGACTATGATCAAGCTATGGATCTAAACATAACAAAACATGACATATGTAACATTTTTGTTGATCTCAAACCCAGTTTAAAAATTGACCCTAAAAAAACCAAGTTTTCAATTAAATGGTGTATAAATGATGCAATACGTGACAACTTTTGGGGTCACTGGTGGATGGTTTTTGATAGACCACCCCACAGCAATTTGGATGTCCCATTCTATTTCATTTGGAAATTGTATGTTGAATTTGTGCTTGGTCACAAAGTCAATAACTGGAGCATGAGATATAACTAGGGCATGGGCTTAGGCACTCCTCAGGATAGGCCAGGGGCACAACGGGTGAAATCCCGTACATATGTCCCCCCAACCGAGATTTTACCACCTCCCAATGTACAACATCCTAACATTATTATTGAGGCCAGCTCACAGACTATTCAAGCCATTCACACCTTGAGTGATCTACTCATTAGGTAGAGTGTGGTATTGTTGCCTCCTCATACTGATGTTTTTGGCCCTTCCACATCCTCCACGAGCTCACATGTTTGTGTGCCTTATACTTACATTATGTGAAATAATATGTGCTTGGGTCCCCTGAATTATAGTGATGCATATAACTATGTGTTAGAGGTGGACAATACTACATAGCACACTACAGGCACTGAAGCACCTCATGGAGATGTGCATAAGGGGCATACAGAGCCATGGACTCCTACTGTTATGGTAAGAGTAAACAATTAACTTATTAAATTGTATTTAATTTTAAACATTCATATTTTTAATAGAATTTTCTTATAATGATTGCCCCCTTATGTTTTTTATGTGTATCATTTATGTCCAGATGATGATAGAGGATGAGATGGCACAGGTGGAGGGGTCCACACTTTCGGCCATTTCATTTGGAATTGACACTTCCACAGTACATACGTTTTAATGTACTCATTGGTTTCCTCTTATTATAATATTGTATACATGTATTTTCTATTTTTTATGATCAACTTATTACATACTGATGCGGGTTTCACCAGTTTCCACTGGGGGGCAATGTGAGGGGGTTCAGGCATCTAGTGTTGACAAGGGGAAGGTAATTAAGTATTTTAGATTGATTAAGAATACATGTATACTTGTCACTTGTGCGTACTCATTTATAATTAAATATTTTATTTGACAGAGGGTGGTGTCTGATGATGTTGTGAGATTGATTTTCTGTGATAGAGTCACAGGCATCTCAATTCACAGTTATAGCCCCACAGTACACATATTTCTAAATTCATTTGTGTGTAGTTTACTATCAAGTATATATTTAATATGATCAAGTCATGATTGTATGAAACTTATCTATTTGACTTTTGTAGCTCACCCCTAGTTTGAGGGAGGTACCATGCCAAGGGTTTGTAACTGACATTTCCTGAAGAAAGTTCAACAAAGGTAATTTTTGATGTTAATTGAGTTATATTTAAAACATGTATTTTCTACCAAGGATTTAACATTAAATAGTATAAGTCTTACATCAATCTCATGTTCGCAAACATATATATCCAAGTCAGAGTTGACATTGGTGGCATTGTCCCTTCGCAACTAAAGACATATATTAGGTCTCCTGACCGCATGAGGAGACCGAGAGGCGAGGTACATGAGAGTTCAATTTTAACAAAAAATTATTATTGTTGACTATGATTTTAAATTTTTATTTATTATTTGGATAAACTATTGATCTCTAAGTTTTGTTGATCATTAGTGTCCCACACTTAGTCACTTATCTAGGCAGGTTAGCCGGTGATCACTGTGGCTGAGCTATCTAGCATAGGCTGAGAAATCTGGCATAGTCATTGCCGAGAAGATTAGTGGTTGCTGAGTGACTCAGAAATCAAGAAAAAGTTGATCATACTCATGTCGAGTGCCAAAAGTCTTAATGTGTCGAGCAAGACAGTTTTCACATAGATGTTTGGAATGGCACAAACTTGAAGGTAAACTGGTTTGGGCCGAATTTATGATGAATTTAATGTTTTCAAAAGAGTTAATTACGCATTAATTATTTGATCCCAATGTGTGGCATGGAGCCAATCAAAAAATTGGAATGCGTAAGCGACATTAGCATTTGATACTAATTGTTGATCTAGATCTTGATGCCAGATTCGTAAAGTATATTAAGATTTCTTCTTAAACCCTAAATTGAGTGAATGGTGAGTGTGTATGCAAAAGAGACAGAGAAGGTGTATGTGTACATGAGAGATGTACAAAGGGTTATTTTGATAAAAGAAGCATAGATCTAGCAGAGTGAAAGAGTAGTGAACAACAGAGTGAACACATATCAAATTATAAGATCAGAGAAGGTATTGGAAAGAGGAGATCTATTATCAACATTAGAGTGCATAGAAAAGGATCAGTTCTTGACACATTCTAACCAGTGTATTAGGTGAAATATCTTAACAAAGTGGTTCTAACAGACCTTTCTAAATATCTTAGCCGAGCGCTTACTTTGTTGTAAGTTCAAATCCTTTTACAAGGTAGATTATAATGATCTAAAGCTCTTAACCAGATAGACCTTTAACCAGGTAGATTACATATTGTGATCAAACTTTGTAGCCCTAATAGGCAAACTTTATTGCTGTAGTAGTGAAGATTTTGTGGGTGTTATCCCCACCCCATTTTTACCTTATTGGGTTTTTGGGTTACCAAAAATTTGTTGTGTTGAGTTATTTATTTACTGTCATGGATGCTACTAGTTGTTAGTTCAATTATATTTATGCATGGTTGTGGATCAGTTTTGTTTTAAAGTATAAAATTTTAAGATCTGATTCACTCCCCCCCTCTCAATATCTTGCTTTCCCATATTGTATTTCCAACAATTGGTATCAGAGCACAGTTCTCCTACAAAATGTTTTAATCTGCTTGAGAGTACAGATCTTGAGATGGAGATTTACAAGTTGGTTAAAGTAATTGAGAATGAAAAGATTGAAATTCAGCTAGCATTGCATCATCTTGAAACTGCAAGACATGAAATAAAGAAGTCCTTGCAAGAAAGAAAAGATTTGGCCAAACAAATGAATGATACTCATTATTAGGAAGAAGACATTGAAAATCTATTTTAGAATGGAAACTCTACTAAGAGTGATGTAGCAATTGCAGATCTATTGGAAAGGAACAATACATTGTGTGAAGAAGTTAGAAACCTGAAAAGACAACAAGAAATGCAAATAATAAGACTATGTGAAGTAGTGGAACAAAAGAAGAAAGCTAAAGATGACAAAACTATGGCTGAAGAAGACAAAAGAATGGTGACTGTTAGACTTGATGAAAGGACACATGAAGTGCAAATGATGAAAAACAATCAAGTTGACATGGTGAATCAGCTTCTATTTGCAAATTAGGAGGTCAGTAGGAAAGACATGGAAATTGTGAATCTAAGATCTGAGAACAGTCAATTGAAAGATGAATTGAGATCTGAGAAAGAGTTGAATGAAAGATTGAACAAACCCAATGAAGCTTTGACTCATTTTGAAAATCTATTTGAAACATCAAAGAGATCTAAAGATTCTTTTGGATTAGGTCACAGTGGAAAACATACACAGTCTAAGAAAGGAGAATCATCTAAGACTGGTGAAAGGAGGAGTGCAAAGAAAAAGAACAACAAGCTTGTATGCCACCACTATGGAAAATTAGGACACACAACAAACATCTTCTGAAGAAAGAATGATAAGTCCAATCCTAAACCTAAGCTCAATGGTTATTGATTTAACTGTAAGAATTTTGGATATCAGGCACATGAATGTTGGGCAAAGGCAAATGATGCACCTCCCTCACTTAGATTCAATGGGTATTGTTACAACTATCAAAAATTTGGACATAGAGCACAAGATTTTAGATCTAATGCTAAACAAAAATGGACATCAAAGACACATGAAAAAGTACCAAGGAAAGGTAACACTTACAATTGGGATTATAACACATGGCATAGCTATCATTGTTGTGGTGAATATGGACATGTTCCAGAAAACTGCATAAAGACACATTTTAGAGGAAAATCAAAGTGTTGGATGAATGGAAGCTTAGTTTATTATAACTGTCTAAAAATTGGTCATACTAGGAAAGATTGAAAAACTAGAGTACCTACTCCCACTGTTGAGGAAATAAGAGCATAGATGAACCACACATGGGTAAGGAAGATAGAACCAAGTAGCACTGACTCCACTAAAGCTGAGGTCACCCAATCCAATGGATCGGGTGATCACACCACCACTAATTAAGCAAAGAAAGGTATGTAAGGAACTGTGTTTATATTTCATACCTTTTATCAGTTCCTAACATTTAACAGTGCAATAGTCCATATCTACATATAATAAGATGCATCAAGACATATTCTGAGTTATGTAGCATGCAAAGTCTAAAAGGACTGTAGGTGCCGAGAAACAATATATTTCTAATGTATTTTGAGAAAGTTTTGCTTGATGACCAAGTGGCAAGTGAATTTCGTGAGTCAGCCGAGGACAGCTATTTGGCACTCACTCAATGGAAAGAACATTTAATGCTGACCTAGATTTCAACCGTTGGAGTCTATATAAAGGAAAGAGCTATTTCATTTCCTCTCACCATATGATTAAGAATTTCATAGAGTGATTTTTGAACTCATGAACTTGAATTTAGAAAAGGTTTTTGAAGATTTCTACAGCGTCTCATCGGAAACCTTTAAGTGGAAAGTGTGGATTTTGTTACTTGTTAAGGTACTCTATTCATGATCTTTGAAACCCTACTTTTTAGAGAAAATGGCTACAAGTTCCTCTACAATAGTGAAGAGAATGGAGAAGGAATTTCTGAATGTTCAATTGGAAAGGAGCGACACTTGTGCGCCTCCTAATTTCTGTGCAGTTCCTAAGAGCGCCATCAAGGGTCATCTAACTGGAGCCCTATCGTTAATTCCACCAAAGGTACTTATGATCCATGATATAAGGTCATGTTATATGTGTAAAATAAGTGAAGTCAGAGATCACAAGCTTAGGGCATCTTAAAAAAGATTGTGCAAAGACAGAGCCCTAAAAGATGAACATAAACACCTAGCCGAGAGAAGGTTAACTTGTGCCCTAGACTTTCTGAGAGAATTCAGAATGGAGTGGATAAAGATTGTTTTGAGTCATGTTCATGGCATGAGCTTATGGCTAGCTAATGGACCAGTTAAGATAACAAGAGAGATCATTCGTCGAGTAATAGGTTATCCAATTCTGAATGGGAAAAGAACCATGAAATGTCAGAGTAAAGAGAAAATAGAAGAACTCACTGGAGCAGTTTGGAACAAGAGAGGGATGACAATCTCTACGATTACAAATTTGGAGCTTGATTTTACAGTGAGGGTTATAGCTCATAAATTCTATCAGTCAAGCTGAATGGATAGTGTCCCATGCATTGCATTCGGCCAGGCTTGGAAGATTGTAAAGAAGGATCATACATAGGACCTTTTCGAGCTTCAATTAATGCAACTAGCCAAGAACCTTGCTTCAATCGAAAGGAAAAGAACTCAATGTGTAAGTTTGGATCTCTGCTTGTCTGGATATTTTTCTACATACAGAACACATTTCCTACTTTTGGAAACGTTGTATGGAAAATAGACAGACTTATCACTCTATAAATCAATGAGTTTATTCAGCAATTAGGTGATAATTTTGACAATGTTATGGGAACCTACTTTGTAGAATTCAAGAAAAAGATGAGGTTAAGGAACAAAATTCCTAGTTCACTTGTTGAAAAACATTAGGAGGATGTGTGTTTCCTAGTTGACATAGATTACACTTATGTACAAGCAGTAGTGCTGAGGGTATCATGGCTGAGGCCATTACCTTATGAAGTAAACATTGATGAGACATCTACTGCAATAACAACTTTATTGGCAGAAGAAATTGATAGGACAGTGAAACATTTTGGTAACTATGAAGAAGCTAAATCTAGAATCACTATGGATTTGATGGTTGGCACTATGGAGAGAAAGAGAAAGAAAATTGTCAAAAATGTGAAGAAGATGGTTGGAATTCAGAGTGATGAAGAAGTAGAGGATGCAACTTTGGGGATGTCAACAAGACATGGAGAAGATATGTCTAGTGAAGAAGAAGAAGAGATAAGTGAACCTGAAGAAGAGGTCACTATGAAAGGTAAAGGGAAGTAGTCAGTGGTTGCCGAGGCAACTAAACCAAGAAGAGCTAAACCTAAGGCTACCCCTCCTATTGCTAACTGGCCAAGGACCAGGGAATCATCTCTTGCCTAGACAACAAAAGTATATACTAAGAGGAATACTGGGGAGAGTAGCTCAAGGAAGAGAAAACAAGTTGAAACCAAGGTTGTGTCGAGCCAACCTGCTAAGAAGAGACCAAGGAGGAAGCTATAGTTGTAGCCTAAAGATGATGAGGAGATAGATACAGATGCACCTAGAAACATACCTACAACATCATATAAACCAATGACCAATATTGATGAGGTATGTAAGAACCTAAGAAGTAACTCTAGTTTAGTAGGATTCAAATTTATAAAGTATGAAAAATAGAGTGTAGTAAATAAGCACAAGCTTCAGGAAGCTTTAATAGATATGATGGGAACATTCAAAATGACAACTTTAGAGATAGGAGATAGTGTTCCTACAAAAATTTATGACATTTTGTCTCATAAATGGCAATATGCACTGATGACTGAAAGACAAATACGGGAAGGAACATTGGCCAAGATCATTCCTGACTTGACAAAGAAATAGATAGCTAAGTTTATTGAGAAATATCAAAGGAATTTTATTCCTAAATAGAGAGCCTATGCTATTTTGAGGAATGATGTTGAAGGTATAGTAAAACAAAGCAATACATATGGAAAAAAAAATTTGGGTTAATTTCTAAGAAGGTTAATGAGAATGATGGAGACAACTCAGAGCTAAAAGAAATGGAGAAAGAAATTGCTACTGAGAAAGAAGAAACTAAAACTGAAACCCAAGATTAAATAGGTGAGGTGCAAGTTACAGACTTAACAATGGATAGTCTAATTGATACTGCACTTGGTGAAGACAGTAATGTGGATGCCGAGGATCAGAATGAGCCGGTAGACAAAAGTATCCAATTGCCTATTCGGGAAACTGATGCCGAGACAGAAAAAGAAGGAGAGAAGGAGGTAATTAAAACTAAACCACCTATTTTGGAGGTTGTTCAAACAGTTTTAGAGAATGGAGATAAGATGGAAGTAATTGTTGATAAGTCTACATAACAAGAGTCTATACAAGTGTTGGTGGATCTACAACACTCTGCATCATCCACTCCCACTCCACCTAAAATAGGAAGTATACCTGATCAGCAGGCAATCTTGACTCATACGAAGGCATAAATTGAAATTGATACTGACAAAGGTAAAGATATCACTGTAACTGAGCCGAGTATCCGCTCTTCAAAACTCAAAAGGAAGAAGTCACATAAGAGAAAGTCACCTAGTCCAAGTTTCACTTTGGATGAAGTGATTGTAATTCCTAAATGGGATATAGACAACTTGACATATGAGCAGATTTAGACTCTACAAGACCTTTTGAAGAGGAAGAAGAAACAAGAAGAACTAAAGTGGGAACACCAACAAAAGCAATTCTTACATGAAATGAAAGATATTTTTGTTAATGCTTTTGATATAATAGATATTAATGAACAATCATCAATTTTGGAATAGTTAGTTCATATTGTACAGAAAGTTAATGATGAAAATGTTGAGGCAAATGAGAAGTTGTTACAATGGTCTAAGAGAAAGTTTGAGAACAAAGTTTTGGAGAAGATATCAGTAGAGATTTCTATTAAACAGGTTCAACTTTCTTCTCTTATTAGTATTCTTGAGGGAGTTACAAATAATGTTTATTCCTTGTATAAAAATCTATGTGCTGTAGAATTCTTTACCAAGGATAACCAACAACTTATTGAGAACTTGCAACTAGATTTGAAGTCAATAGGGAGTACATTGAGTATGGATGCTAGTTCTAGATCCTTACATTTTGACAAGTTGACTCATGCATAGAGAAGATTAGCTGAGCTAATGGCTGAAGATGGTAGAATAAGAGAAAACTTAATTACTATTTAGACTGCCTTAATACCTCATCTAGAGGCTATACAGAAGGAACTTAAAGCTGAAAACAAATTAGTCAAGAGGGATTCTCATCTCTCTATAACAGATAGTTTGGTAAGTCTAATTGTCAAGCTAGAAATTAAGTTACAAGTTATGAAGTTTTTTAAGGATAGTTGGGATACAACATTTACACTAACACTACAGCTTCATAAGTCATTTTTGGATAAGTGTAACTTAACCCCTGTAGCTATCAATGACAAAAACACGGGGGAATAAGCTAAGGAAATGGAAATAGATGTGCAGAATCAGGCATAAAATTTTGTAAGGCATTTATATTATGTAAGTATGGAGTATAATCTTAGGGGGAGTACATTGTGTACTTAGGAAAAATTTTGTGGATGTTAAAAAAAGATAAGTGTATTTTTGCCACTAATATCAAAGGGGGAGATTGTTGATCTCTAAGTTTTGTTGATCATTAGTGTCCCACACTTTGTCACTTATCTAGTCAGGTTATCTGGTCATCACTATAGCTGAGCTATCCAGTATAGGCTGAGAAATCTAGCATAGTCATTGTTGTGCAGATTAGTGGTTACCGAGTGACTCGACAATCAAGAAATTTTTTATCATACTCATGGCAAGTGCCAGAAGTCTTAATGTGCCAAGTAAGACACTTTTCACATAGATGTTTGGAATGGCACAAATGTGAAGGTAAACTATTTTGGGATGACTTGTTCATGCATCTAATTTTTTCAATGGAGTTAATTACGCATTAATTATTTGATCCCAATGTGTGGCATGGAGCCAATCAGAAAATTGGAATGCCTAAGAAGCATAAGCATTTGATCCTGAGCATTGATCTAGATCTTGATGTGAGATTCATAAAGTATATTAAGATTGCTTCTTAAACCCTAAATTGAGTAAATGGTGAGTGTGTATGCAAAAGAGACAGAGAAGGTGTATGCGTACATGAGAGATGTACAAAGGGTTATTTTGATAAAATAAGCATCGATCTAGCAGAGTGAAAGAGAAGTGAATAGAAAAGTAAAGACATATCAGATTATAAGATCAGAGAAGGTATTGGAAAGAGGAGATCTATTATTAGCATCAGAGTGCATAATGAAGGATCAGTTCTTGACACATTCTAACTAGTGTATCAGGTGAAATCTCTTAACAAAGTGGTTCTAACAGACCTTTCTAAATCTCTTAGCTAAGTGCTTACTTTGTTGTAAGTTCAAATCCTTTTACAAGGTAGATTGTAATGATCTAAATCTCTTAACCGGACAGACCTTCAACCAGGTAGATTACATATTGTGATCAAACTTTGTAGCCCTAACAAGCACACTTTATTGCTGCAGTAGGGAAGATTTTGTGGGTTTCATCCCCACCCTAGTTTTACCTTATTGGGTTTCTGGGTTACCAAAATTTTTTTGTCTTGAGTTATTTATTTATTGTCACGGATGCTACTAGTTGTTAGTTCAATTATATTTATGCATGGTTATGGATCAGTTTTGTTTTAAAGGATAAAATTTTAAGATCTAATTCACCCCCCCCCCCTCTCAATATCTTTCTTTCCCATATTGTATTTCCAACAGAAACCATATAAATTAAGTAATCTAACTTGGTGTTTCACTTTTGTGTTTGAATGCAGTATCCATCAGAGCCAAGGAGTAGTTTGAAGAGACTTCACTTTGATGATCCACCAGTAGAATAGAATATCCTAGAAACATTTGTAGTTGAACTTTTTATGTTGAGATGCCATGTGGCACATTTTGAGATGGCGTATATGTCATATTGTATCTAGATATGAACTGATTTTGTAAATTTTTGGAGACGGCATTTGCCACTTTTTGTACAAAACTATTTCATATATACATAGCTACATGTTCATTTCTGATTATTTATCTTTTTCATGTGTACTATGTATGTATCATTTCCATATTATATCTTTGGCATGTGTTGTATGTATGTATTATTTCCATATTATGTCTTTGTCATGCATTGTATTTATGTATGTATGTTCATTTTTATATTATATCTTTTTCATGCATTGTATATATGTTTTATTTTCATACTACATCTTCATTCTCCATTATCCATCTAGTGCACTATACTTTTGAGAGCACCAAAATGTTGATTGCAAGATTCATGGTAGATAGGAGTGCAATTGATTAATGTTTTGTCAAATGCATTATGTTATTTAACATTTATTTTACATGTGTT
>MU228291.1:196239-220408 GCA_018584345.1 Thuja plicata | reverse complement strand
TACTTATCCTTTCAACTTCGCCTCCCACGTGTTCACCTCCTTGTCAGTGGGCCAACTAAAATCTTTTTCTTGTTCTAACTTGTCCAAGGATTCTATCCACCTGGCATCTAAGATCATCTTGGCCTCAAAAAAAAAATTGTTCATGTCCATCTCAACTTTGAACAGACTGTCAATCAAATCATTGCAGTAACCAACATCTACATATTTTTCCAAATGCTTCTTTACGTCATCAACCTTCCAAATTTCATCAAAATACTTTTCCCAATCTGACTGTGGCTTTAAAACATTATTATCATCATAAATTTTAGGGATAAGTGCATCACACTGCTTACCAAGTAACTACAATTTATTACTGATGAGTTCATCCTTCCCATTGAAGAAAGCATAGTAAATATTCATCTCTTTTACCATTTCAATAGCCTCTGAGTGCTTAGGAGGGAAATCATCACTATACAACATTGCAGTATTCAACTTACCCATCACTCTAGTTCTTCCTGACCATGTTCTAAAAATAGGCTTAAGAAATATCATGGCCTTAGCAGAAATTTTGCAAGCATCCTGGAGTGATTCATACATCGCATGTACTAATGAAGTTTTCTTTTTCAAAACACCCACCCGATGTTGTAATATGGCAAGGATTATAGGAACAACATTGTCATTTTGCTGTCTCAAGAACTTTTCTGTCTAGCCCTCATCTCCTCCTATATCACCCTGGGTCTCTATAGATGCATCCACCATGTCTTTCACAGCCACTTGTGTGATTTCACTTTTTTTTTTTTCCTCTAGCTCTTTCTTCAGGTCCTCCACTTGCTCTTCCTGGGAATTGTTTTGTATCACAGATTCTTCATGCTTCTTAACCAACACAATTATTTGATTGAAATTTTGCTCATACCTTTTGGACAAGTCCTATGTTTTGGCCAAGTTCATAAATGAAACTTTGGTCATCAAATGAGAAATTGATGTATCACTGGTGTTTTGTAGATTCTATATCATCTTTCTTTCCTTCTTTTCTTCCCTTATGTTTAAAACTGGAGGCTTTTGTGTGGTAGGAGCAAGGGACCAAATAGCTAAAGTCTTAGACTTGGGATCAAAACCTGATCCTCTCAACACATAATTTATTTCAAATTCAAATTCAAACATGGTGTTATCATGCTTTCTAATTTGCTCAATAATAAAAATGGATTACAAATCCCAATGAGGCATTAATTGATGACATTATTTTTCCATTAGTAGACTTAGTGAAAAATATTGACAAATATCATCGGTACAAGCATTACCGACGGACTAAAAGCATTACCGGTAGACACTGAGCATACCCAATAGATCAAAGTGTCACACGAAAATGCTAAGTATGGAATTGACCGACAAACACTGGCAAGTGTTGCATCAAAAAAGTGAACAGGACATCACCGACGGGTCAATAACATAACACATAGATCATCACCGACGGAGCACACAAAAGGCATACCCAATGAATAGTTCAAGAAAGGAACACCGATGCAAAATAAAATTGACCGTTAGAACTGACAGTCAGTTAGAGAACCCGCAAAAAGTGGATCTGAGTTTTACACGTCAAATAAAGCATTGTAATTCTATTTATAGAGTTTTAATTTGTTTTAAATCATTACTTGAGGGTTAATCAAGCTTTATGTAAATGTATTAAAGCATCCTAATAGATCTAAAACATATCTAACTAAACATCAAGGTCAAGTTTTAAACCTTGGATCTAGATTTAACTTGTGAAAGCGTGAATCAAGAATTGAGCTAAAATCTAGTATAAATAGATGTTCAATCAATTGTGAATTATGAATTCATTATTGTTGATAGCCATGAAGAGAATCTAAGGGGTAGAAGGCAGAATTCATGCAAAGTTCAAAAACAAGTCACATCAGTTATCAAGAACACACAGAGGCTATCGACGAGCAGAAAAAGGTATTATTCAATCATGGAAAGATGATTACTCATACATAGGAAGCTTTATTGGATATGTTATCAAAAATTATAGATTGCATACATCATCAGATCAAAGACTTATGTACTTGCATTCTAACAAGTGCATCACATCTAAAATCCTTTTGTAGAAGGTGGACTTAACTGTTCTTTACAAATCTCTTAACAGAGTGCACACTTAACAGTGTTGCTAAAGCTTCAAATGAAGTAGATCTTAACATGTCTCCACTGTAATACTCCTAACAGGGTAGGTCATCAGAAGTGACCAATTGTAATCCTTAACCGGCCCCTTCTTATCTGCAGATAGTGAAGTCTCTTGGGTAACAATCCCCACCGCAATTTTTACTTCCTAATAGGAGTTTTCTGCGATATCATATCTTGTGTCATGTGTTATCTATTTTCATGAATGTTTCTTTTATGGTTACATATTAAATAACTTATGACATGATTTCATATACATAAAGAAAGATGAACAGTTAGATAAGATAATTTACAAATTGATGATTAAGGGTTAATGGGATAACCATGGAAAAGTTTTAGAGGTACTAATTCACCCCTCCCCTCTCAGTACATCATTCGATTATAATTCCAACAATTGGTATCAGAGCTAAGTCTCTTTCTTGAAAATCTTAAAGACTTAAGAGAAAAGATCAGAGCAATGGAAAAGTACAGATTGGACAAGACTATTGAGAATGAGCAATTGCAGATGTAGATTAACTATGAGTAGTATAAAGAGGCAAGAATCAACTTAAGAAAACTTCTTGATGAAAGAAAGATTATGGTAACCAAGCTGAATGATAAGGACTACAAATAATTAGAAATAGAAGATTACTTTGATACAGCAGAATCATCAACATCAAGCAATGTTCTAGACACATCAGTAGAAGAAATCACAAGTCTACACGAGGTCAATCTACATCTGACAGAGAAAATCAAGATGCTGAAAATTGGTCAAGAGAATCAAATGGTGAAAATGATTGATGTCATGAATGATGAAAGAAAAGAAGAAAATGAAACAACACTAGCCATTGATGATAGGAGGAAAATAACAGAGAAGCTTCAAGAAAAAGAATCAGAGATTCAAAGACTTACTGAGCATCACCATGAAGTTACCAAACAGATTATTCTTATGAGTCAAGAGGAAAATAGACTAAATATTGAACTCATTGAAAGAATACAAATCATTAGTGAGCTAAGAGAAGAGAATGAAAAATTGAAGCATGAAATCAAAGTCCAGAATCAACATAATGAATTGATCAAAAAGGCTGAAGAAAGAAACAAAAGGATGGATGATTTTTTTGATGGATAGAGAAGAGTCAACAACTATACAGGATTAGGGTACAACGAGAATGGTGAATCTTCTAATCAACCAGATCAGAGAAATGCTTTCACAACCCCAAGATCCAAGAAGTTGTCATGCAATCACTGTACAAAACCCGACCACACCTCAAACGTTTGTAGAAGCAAAATGAAAGGTATTCCTCAAGCACAATTTACTTTCACTGGTAATTGTTATAAATGTCAAAAGAAAGGGCATAAGGCATATGAATGCAGATCCAAAGTGACAAATCCAAAAAGGAAAACCAACATGGACAAGTACTATCCTACCTGCAAGATGAATGGGCATACACATGAAGAGTGCTGGAAAAAAAACAACAAGGCCTAGACACCAAAAGAAACTGGTAATAGCCACAAACCAACAAGAGTAGGTAACTCATATGTTTGGGACTATAACACATGGGTAAACTACACGGCATGTGGAAGGTATGGTCATATTGCTGCCAACTATATGAGAAAGTGGACCAGAAGATCAAGAGGTTGGACCAATCCAGGTATGACATGTTTACATTGTCATAAGGTTGGACATGTGATAAAAGATTGCAAAGACCAACTCATAGATACAAATATTCATCCCAATGGAAATACCATTGATGACATCAAGAGAATGAGAAACAAGATGTGGGTAAAAGCCACAAACAATGAAGGTGCTGGAACAAGAAATACAAATGATGACACCCCATCCAATGGATCTAGTGACATCACTACATCAAACTAAAATGCACAAGTATGTATGGAACTGCATTATGAAAAGTTACATTATACATTGGTTCCATTACACATAATTCATATTGTAATATTAGCATGAATAAAGATGCAATACATTGTTATTTTTTAAAAATGTTGAAAAGAAACCATCGGTTATTGGGCACAATTTGCATCGGTGAACACACACAGAAAGGTTAGCACTACTCACATTGATCATTACACAAGCTAAGTGTAAACTGATGGACATCAGTGAACCTTGAGGCAAAAAAAGTTATCTTTGCCACTTTACCAACCATCATCAGTGAATTCACCAAAGCCGCTAGCAACCCCGACGCTTTGCACAAACACCGAAGATGTTATGAATGTCTCTACTGACAAACTCAGTCTTTATATACTAATGAGTTGGTAAGAATTAATGACAACTTAGGGTACAAAAAGTTATAAAATCCCGACGGGTAAACTCATTTTCACACCCATGATTTTCAAGTAGAGAAAAGAAGAGCAAAGCGATTTCAAAGAAATTTGGAGTGAGACCCAGCAAGAATCAAATTAACTCAAAAGCATTCACATTCATAGGCAATCACAGAGAATCTCTAAGTAATCACATTCGCCGACCACACTATTTTATTTGCAAAAGGCCCTAAATTTCTGCAACGCGATGGCATCGACTTCTAGAGTTGAAAAGATTAAGGAAAACAAGGTGAAACCATTCAAGCTTGTCAGTAGAGGCTCGTGTGTTGAACCCAAGTTCAAACTACACCCATAAATTACATCACAACCTGACGATTCCAGAGAATTCTCTAGAATCCCACCTAGGGTTTTACTGGTAGAGGATGTAAGGTCCTACATTCACTGCAAGATCTCAGAGATAGGAGATCTAGACCTAGATAATGCCTACAGGGCACTATGTGATGACACTGGAAAGCTCAAAAAAGAGCATAAACATATGGAAGTAAAGGGACTCACAAATGCACTGCATTTCCCCAAGGTCTTCAAAATATAGCAGATAAAGATTGTTCTTAGCAGAATGCACAACAAGACTTTATGGCTTAATAAGCCAAAACCAATAACTAAGGATGTTAATCATGTGGTTACTGATTATAATACAACCAATAAACCACAAGATCACAAGCACCCAACCCTAGACGAAGTGGAAAAATTGACTGGTGTTAAATCATATAAAAGAGCACTAAAGGTCAAACACCATTACCGACGTAGAGCTAAATTTTGGAGCATGTGTTGTTGGATATAAAATATTCCAAACAAGAAGAATGAATAGCATATCTAGTACTTCTATGAGAACAACATACAAGATCATCAAACAAGGAAAGAAGATGGATCTTGCAGAGATCCTGTTACATCAACTGGAGGAGAACATGTGCACAATAAGATCTTCAAGGACAAACACTTGTAAATTTGGTTCCCTCATAATGTGCATATTCTTTTACTTTGAAGAATACTTTCCTTCCATAGGAAAAGTTGTATGGGACACAAGCAGACCCATAACCATTTAGATAGGTGAGTTAATAGAATCACTAGGAACAAATTTTGATAATGTTATGCATGAGTATTTTAAAACCATTAAGGAAATGCTGCAATCCAGAACAAGGATTCCAGAAAATGTAATAGAGGAACACAAAGAGAACATATGTTTCATGGTAGATACTGAATTCAGGTACATCCAAGCAGTAGTACCTAGGAAATCATGGCTTACACGATTAGAATATGAAATCAAGGCAGGACTAGCCAAGGAGTGCATTGAGGTACTATTAAATGAACTAGTGGACAATAAGCAACCAAGATTTGGCACCTATGAAGAGGCCAATCAGAAGATTAAAATAGATCTTGTTATCAAGAAAGATGTAAAATAGTCAGGTAGAATGGTGAAGAATTTGAAAAATAAAATGAATATATCTTCTGAAAGTGAAGAAGAAAAGGAAGGTGAAGAGGAACAAGAGGGTAAGGAGGAAATCACCGAGGACCAGTTACCCATCGGTGACACAGTAGAGAAAAATGAATCAGAGGAAGAGGAGTCTAATTCACCACCTCGTCCTCCACCTAAGAAATAAAGAACAAGGAGTCAGACAACAAAGGATGCAACTCCTACTCCCATGGTTAAAGGAAAGGTGTATAAGAGGAAATCGGACACATCAAAAGGAAAACAACCAGTTAGGAAACCTATCAAAAGGAGGAAACTTGTTCAAACAAATGAGCATTTAGAGGACTCATCTATGGATGAGCCTAACACTGCAATCAAACAAGCAAAGGAAACAAAAAAGGCAACATCAACTACTGAAAACATTGATGAAATATGTAAGTACATCTCTTAAGAATCATCTATTGGACATCCTAAGATTAGGAAATGTTAGAGTAATAGACCTTTTCGGTTATTAATTAAATCATTTTGATCTAATTACTAACTCACCTATTCACTCTAGTTGCTTAAGCCAACCTTAGGGTTTCCCTTTTAGGGTTTCGTGATTCCTTTTTAAGGAATCACCTCTTTGTATTTTACAACGGAGATATTATTCATAATAGATTATTCTTTGGAATGTGAACATGATGCCTCTTATCTTTTGGCCTCTATAGTTTTCTTCTCTTTCTATTCTTTTGCTTCTTCCATGTGACAAGGTTATGCATGCAGGTGTTCTTGAAAGATTAATTTTTCACCTAATCTAAAATGGTATCAGAGCCTTCCTACGGCTCTCTGTTCATATTTTGTTGAAGTGTTTCAGAAACAAGAAGTTTTTCAAGTTTTTAGAGTTTTTTTATGTGGATTTAGAGGTGGGATTTGTTTTTGGTCACTTTGGGCTCAAACGGACATCTCCATTGAGCTCAGAGCACCCAAAAACCCCAAAATCTATATAAAACTTGTCCATTTTGGACAACGTGGCTCTGAGGCAATTTTTTTTGGGGTTTCCAAGCCCGTACGGGCATGGAAACTGAGAAATTTTTTTTAAAAAAAATGATTTTTTGTGGTTTTTCATGTTAAAAATAACGCAGCCAGCGTTAAATGTGAAGGTGCCACCGCCGGGCCACCATCGCTCCACCGCGGCCTGCACCGCTCGGCCCCACCGCTGCCCAACCCCCGCCTGCCACTGGTTCTGCTCCACCGCCGCCGGCCTAGCACCGCCCGGCTCCGCTGCCGTCCCTCCACCTCTGGCTCCGCCACCCTGGTCTCCTCCACCGCTGGCTCTACCACCCTACGCACCGCCCCGCGGGCTTCTCTTTACCCTATGGCGGTCACATGGGTGACCAAGGGCTCCACCCTTCAGCCCCCTGCGTGACATACACCTAGGGGCTAGGATTTTTTAAGCCCCAAGGGTTATAAAAAAAAATTTTGGAGCCCTTTTTTGCCTTTGTTAGTGTTTTTTCTCTATCTGGAGAAAACAGAGGCCTTTTTCTGACTTCTTTATATTGTCAGAAAGCTCTTTCTGATGGTGGAGGTTGGGGTTTTGGGTTATACCATTTTGATAGTATTTTTTTCTGTCAAAGTCAGATGTTTTTTTTCCTTCCGGGAGCCATATCTTGCTCATCCAAACTCTATTTTTGGCAAACCACATATCGTCAGAAAGCTGGTTCAGTACTTTTTTCAGTGGCAGGGGTCTTTTCTTTGGATTCTGCTCCAGGTTCTTTCTCCTCTAAATTTTTCACTTTCACACTCTGACAGATTACTTGGGTTCTACAAGTCCTGGTATCTCTTCTTCTATTCTTCTCGCTCACTCTTCTTTCTGACTTTCTGAGCATTGTATACTTCACTTCTATAGCATTCCTTTTTTTGTAAATGTACTAAGATAAAGTGTCGGTTGTTTCATATCTAGGTTCTTGTACACCTTATGTTTGTTTGTACTTTCACTCAGTTATAAAGTTCCACGAGGGGGTTATGATTTTTTGCCTTATGTGCTCATCCACCTTTGTCAAGTGAGTGTACTTTCCATGACATTTGCCCCATGTTGTGTGTCTAGAAGATCATTTCTTCTACTTCGACACCACCCTTTATCTTGTGCTTGTACCTTCTTCTGCACTAGGTGTTCCTAATTCTTCTTCTTGCAGTTGTTTCTGGCATTGCATTTCAGTGTTCCTGTCACACCTCTCCCTGTTCAACATTATGGGGGGGTTCACCTGTTGGTTCTATTGCCTCCTTGGTTCAGTTGAGTGATCTATGTATTTAGTTTTTGTTCCTATGTACTACGCGGATGTAGTGGCTAGGCACCTATGCATTTCGGTGAGATGGATCATCTACCATATAGACACTCATTCATTCCTACTTTTGGAGGTCACCTCTTCAATTGATCAGCTCTTTAGACTTTGTCTTTTCTACCTAGTCATGCACTATTTCAGTGGGCGTTCCAATAGTTACTTCTGACAGTGTTTGTAGCTTCATGCTTCGGAGATGCTATACATGCTCTTTCTTGTTCCTTTCTTTGGGACATTCCCTAGATTGGAGGTTTTGTTTCCTTCACCTAGTTTATCTCTTTTTGGGGTAGCATTTTTCCCACTAGGTTTTCTCTATTTCCCCACTTTACAGAGATTTCTTGTACTTGGGTACCAGATCAGGCCTTTGTTGTCGGGACCCATCTTTCTTCCTTTCTGTAGTAGTCTCCTAGGTTTTGGCTTCTCCCTAAGCTTATCTTAAGGGGGGGTGTTAGAGTAATAGACCTTTTGGGTTATTAATTAAATCATTTTGATCTAATTACTAACTTGCCTATTCACTCTAGTTTCTTAAGCCAACCTTAGGCTTTCCCTTTTAGGGTTTCGTGATTCCTTTTTAAAGAATCACCTCTTTGTATTTTACAATGGAGATATTGTTCATAATAGATTATTCTTTGGAATGTGAACATGGTGCCTCTTATCTTTTGGCCTCCATAGTTTTCTTCTCTTTCTGTTCTTTTTCTTCTTCCATGTGACAGGGTTATGCATGCAGGTGTTCTTGGAAGATTATTTTTTCACCTAATCTAATAGGAAATGGTTGAGATGGGATTTTGTAGAATAGAATAAAATTGAGGATGCAATTATAGATAAAATGTGCAGACACTATTATGTCCCACTTCAATTCACTACACATGATGTACCTCAAGAACTGTTGATTAGACTATCTTCTAGGTTCACATTTGCACTCCATGAGGAGAAGAGGATAAGAGAAAGAGTACTTGTTTCTCTTATGCCTCCTGAATCAAAAAGGGAAGAAATAAATGAAATCATAGAGAAATATGAGAAAAATTTCTTACCCAAGATGAGATCTTACAAATTTCTTGAAGAGAAGTTTATAGAACTGGAACAAGAATCTCATGATAAGTGGAGCGAGATACTCAATCCTACTAAGGAGAGAAGTTATGAGAAGGAAAATGTCACTCAGGGAGATAACTCACAAGCTGAGTTAGACATTGAAGAAGTACAAATAATAGGCCAGAAATAGATTGATATTATAGAAGAAGAATGGCCTAAAGACGGTGAAGATAATCAAGTACCAGCAAGTCCAATTCACATTAGTTTAGAGGATGAAGAAGTTACCAAAGAAGAGTTGACAATAAAAGGTAACTTAGATGATGATATAAATGATGAATCATGGTTAGACAACATTGTCAATGACACTACAAGAAAAGACCCTGCAGTAGAAGTTCAACAAGATGAAGACATAAACACTGCAAAGGGCAATACTGACGGACAAGATTCAACTATTGACTCTGCAACAGTAAATACACCGTCCAACATGAATATATTAATAGATGCTATTGACTTTCAATCAAGTCAAGATAAATCATCTAAGAAAGATGATGATATACCCAAGGATATGGGTATTGAAGAAAACAAAGATGCAACCGACACTCAGCAAGAAGTGTCTAAAGAACAGAATAAAGAAGTAGATAACAAAACTGAGGATACAATGAGAAATGGTGAAGAGAAAGATAATAGTGAGGAAGTCAAGTAGGATGAAAGCTCAAAACAATAGGAAAATATATCTATTGATACACCCAAGGCCAATGAGGAGACATCTTCACAAAACCAGCCGGTGGACTCAAAATAGAAACAAAAGGATGCTTCATTTTCTTAACCCTCATCTACAAGGTCAACCCAGTCTCAATGATTACAAATGGTAATACATCAATCTGCCACCCAGCCAAAGAAGAAGAAGAAGAAAACATTAAAGAAAGACATCTTGGCTGTTACATTGGATGAAGTAATAGAAGTCCCAAACTAGGATATTACTACTTTGGATAGTGATAAACTTCAAGAGTTTGGAGTGCTATGTCAACAGAAATCCATTCAGAAGAAAATGATATAGGAACACAAGGAAACAACGACACTTGACAGGGAAAGAGACATTCTCCAACAACTTGTTCCTGAGGTGAAACTTGAACAAAATGCTATAGTTAAGGAAAAAATAGTTGTTTTCATCGACGCAATCACAGACCAGAATATAGATGCAGAACAAGCTATGGAAGAACAAGCAGAGAAGAAGTATCAATACAAGTTAATTGATAAAATCAGCCAAGAAGTGGCGGTGAACAAGGTAAAGCTCTCTAAACTAACTGATCAATTAGAGCCAATGATTGTTGAGGCAATTACCTTAGTTCAAAAGATGTGCATGCTTGAAAATTTTACAAAGGAAAATAGTGACAAATTAGTAGAGATAGATTCTAATGTCACAGCGAGTGCATAAAGCCTTTAACCTCAAATGCAGAAAGTATCAAGGCGCATCATGACACAGTCATTGAGGCTAACAGGCTAAGGCAAGAAATATGGGATGCTGAAACACAATTTAGAGCTAAGATTACCAAACTACAGGCACACATACTGCCTAATCTTACTATTCTACAGCAAAATATTTCTGAAGCAAGAAATTTAATAGCAACCCCAGAGATGTCTGTAGTAGACATCATCTATGATATAAACGTAAGGATATCACTTGATCACATGGCTCTAGAAATGCTGAAGGATAAATGGGAAAAGATGATGGAGGAGACCAAGTCCTCACATTCCCACCTTTTCGACAAGCTGTAAGTACCTTTGCCTTTATTATCAAAAAAGGAGGAATAGAAAGGAAATGTATATTATATGTACAGAAGGAATAGATATGTAAAGACATTTATGTACAATATATCAAAAAAAAAGGAGAGTACATAAGGAAATGTATGTATACTTACACTTACCGGCATATACATAGGGGGAGTCATTCAAATGACTAAGGAAGGAGTATACATAGGTGTATATACTAATACATTCAGTATGTTCCACATATCATTTTTTTGATACTAATGTCAAAGGGGGAGATTGATGACATTATTTTTTCATTAGTACACTTAGATAAAAACACTGACAGAGATCATCGATACAAGCATTACTAGCAGACTACAATCATTACCGCAGACAGCGAGCATACCCGATAGATCAAAGTGTCACGCAAAAATGCTAAGTATGGAATTGACCGATGAACACTGGCAAGTGTTGTACCGATGAAGTGAATAGGACATCACCGATGGGTCAATAACATAACACAAAGATCATCACTGAAGGAGCACAGAAAAGGCATACCTGATGAATAGTTAAAGAAAGGAGCACCGATGACAAAGAAAATCGACCGTTAGAACCGACAGCGAGTTAGAGAACCCGCAAAAAGTGGATCTGAGTTTTACACGTCAAATAAAGTATTTTAATTCTATTTATAGAGTTTTAATTTGTTTTAAATCATTACTTGAGGGTTAATCAAGCTTTATGTAAATGTCTTAAAGCATCCTAACAGATCTAAAACATATCTAACTAAAGATCAAGGTCAAGTTGTAAACCTTGGATCTAGAGTTAACTTGCGAAAGCGTGAATCAAGAATTGAGCTAAAATCTAGTATAAATAGATGTTCAATCAATTGTGAATTATGAATTCATTATTTTTGATAGCCACAAAGAGCATCTAAGGAGCAGAAGGCAGAATTCATGCAAAGTTTAGAAATAGATCACATCAGTTATCAAGAACACACAAAGGCTACCGACGAGTAGAAAAAGGTATTATTCAATCATGGAAAGATGATTACTCATACGTAGGAAGCTTTATTGGATCTGTTATCAGAAATTAGAGATTGGATACATCATTAGATCAAAGACTTATGTATTTGCATTCTAACAAGTGCATCACATCTAAAAGTCTTTTGTAGAAGGTGGACTTAACCATTCTTTACAAATCTCTTAACAGAGTGCACACTTAACAGTGTTGTTAAAGCTTCAAATGAAGTAGATCTTAACATGTCTCCACTCTCATACTCCTAATAGGGTAGGTCATCAGAAGTGACCAATTGTAAGACTTAATCGACCCCTTCTTATCTGTAGATAGTGAAGTCTTGTGGGTAACAATCCCCACTGCAGTTTTTACTTCCTAACAGGAGTTTTCTGTGATATCATATCTTGTGTCATGTGTTATCTATTTTCATGAATGTTTCTTTTATGGTTACATATTAAAGAACTTATGACATGATTGCATATACATAGAGAAAGATGAATAGTTAGATAAGATAATTTACAAACTGATGATTAAGGGTTAATGGGCTAACCATGGAAAATTTTTAGAGGTACTGATTCACCCCTCCCCTCTTAGTACATCATTCCAATATAATTCAAACATTAATAATATCCTACTATTCTATACCAAGATTCTAGCATGTTCAATAGTGATCAATTCACTTTCAGGGGCATATTCTTGGAGTTTCTTTACAATCTCCTCATTTTTCTTTTCTCTTCCTATTTCATTTTTATCAGAAAACTTTTGAAAACATCTAATTTGAAAAATTCATCATCTTTCATGAATTCATTTGTCGTCATCATTCTTTCATATCCATCTTTGTATATAAAATCATTTCATTTTAACCCTACCCTTCATCTTGTGGCAAAGCCTGCAATTTGGTTCTAATTCTCCTGAAGAATTTTCCATGCTCTGTGACCACATCCTTGGCCATATTTCATCTCACCTCAATAGATTTATCCTTTGTTTTCTATTTTTCACTTGCTAGATCTCTAGAAGAAGTGGCCTCGTCCCCAACATCTTCATCTTCTTCCCATTGTTCTAATTGTCCTTTTTCATGCCAGGCCAATGTGCCTAGGGATTCTTGGGGTTGTGCATCTTCATCATTGAATTTTGGGTCTTGTGCCATCATATTTTCATAGGATTCCAGCATCTTTTCAATTCTTTTGAGATATGGAGTATCAGAATAGAACCAGGAGAATGTAATGTCTGATTCTTTTCATTCAGCTTCCACTCTCATAAGAACTTTCCATTTTCTTCTCCTTTCTTGGACCTCAACTCTATCCATTTTATTTCTCACAATCTCTTCATCATCTAAACCCTCATGATCCCTCACATTTTCTCGGGGAGTCATATCTTTCAAAGCTATCTGAATAAACCTCTATGGATCACAAAACTATGATAATGTATTTGACATTCTATATTGTTTCAAAAAACCATTAACCTGCTCAAAAGCCTTCTTTCCTATAGAAAAATCAAATGCCACCCATAACCTAGGGATGAACGTACCCTTCCTATGTCCTTCTAAAAACTCCTTATCTACCCAAGTGATCTGCCAAATGAACTCTATCAAATAAATTCTTAGGGAGAATATGTGGTGGCCGAGAGCATCCATAAACCCTAATGACAATGAATTGATCAAAATAGAAAAAATCACCCCAATTATGATTGACTGGACAATCTTGAATTAAATTCAAGGTTTCAATAACCTTCTAACATTTATGGACAATCTTTACCTAACAACTCCCAACATATCTAAAATTGGAGTAGCAATCCAATTTTGAAAATAGACAAAAGAAGAATGTGATGAGGAACTATCCCATACCTGAGTCCACCTTTGTATTAACATCTCAATCCCATACTTTGATTCATATAAATCTAACTCTTTATGCATGGATGTCTTGTTGTAGTATAGAATCAGTAACATCAAGTGAGAGTAGTGTTTAAATGTAGGTACGGGAACACCTTGTTTAATCTCCACCAATGCATTATTAATAAGTCAGCAAGTGCAGTTGAATCTCCATCAAATCCCAAAACCTTACTCAATCCATAAATCATGCACTTTATGTAATTGTGAAAAAATGAGAGATCAAATGGTGGCTTTATGTCATCAGGAACTACAACCAAATTTCATTCCACCCTAGACATATATCTTGGCATTTCATGCATCTTTATTAACTTGCCATGCTTATAATAATCAACATTTAACTTATCCAAATCAGTCTCAGTACATATCGCACCAAAAATCTTGAAAACATTTGCAACAATTCTTCTGTTTATGGCTACTAGGGCTTCCTTGTTTCTTTTCCTAATTATTCTAGCCATAAGACAGTAGCTTTTATCCAACTCTTTAATTAAATCCACATCAACGAATATATGAGGTAAAATCAAATTTTCCATGTTTAGGTTCTAGGTATTACTTATAAGAGCAAATTTAACCCTATTATTCCAAAAATAATGGAATAGAGTATTACGAGAGTAATTCAGGGTGACTGGATTTCTGCATTGGCACCATCTGTCTTTCCATCCCATCCAATTTGCACTATTTGCACTAGAAGTTCCTGGTAGTAGATTTGTAAATTCATCAGGATAAATCTTCCCCATAGTTGTTTTCCTTCTAGACCCCTTTGAAGTCATGCTTAAAGTTGCTTGACTCATCATTCCTTCACAGAAATTATCTCAGAAACAAACCCCTGCTACAATGCTCAAAATTTTGTGAAAGCAGAAAGAAAACTATACATAATCCAGGAAGAATTACACACATTTATATCCTATCACATTCACCTGTTGTTCAATTCACTGAAATTCTCTCACACTTGCGAAAATATACTATTGGTGACTGCAACTAATGCTGCCATTAATTTGAACTTGAGTGCCACGACTAGAGCTGAGTATGCATTTTCCTCTTTTTTAGCGTGTAAAACCAAGAATAAGACACGTGTCATCTGGTCACGCACCTGTAGCACAAACCAAGAATTCAAATGTCCTCTTCACGAGTGAGCGATGTTGCCTCTTCTTTCAACTAGTTGCGCACTCGTAGCATTTTCCCTTAAGACCATGATCATCTGGCGAGTGAATGAGACTCATTGATTTGAACATCTAGATCTCTATTTGTGCACTAACAACACTTTCCTTTATCATCTTTGAATCCCTGCAAGTGAATGACAACCATTGATTTTATTTGGATCTCTATCTAGTCGCGCACTCGCAGCAAAAAATCTGAAAAGAGCTTAACCATCGCGAGTGAGCAATAACCAAATTTGATGCATAACATAAACCACGTCGCTCACTCATGAGCCAAAATAATTTAACCACCAAACCTTAGCGAGTGAGCGATGACATAAAATTTTCCTTGCTCGCTCACTCACGAACCAAAAGATTTTAAGATAATTTACATCGCAAGTGAGCGATCATAAAAAATTAAGATATAACACAAACCGTGTCGCTTACTCACACAGAAAAAAGACATTGAGTTAACTTTCATGGAAAGTGAGTGAAAAATAAAACTAAAATAGTCCCTAAACCACGTCGCTCACTCGTGCAGTTAGCTAACCGTGTAACTAAGATAGTGCAACTGTGCGACTAAACAAAAAGCTGAAAACTTAAATGGCTAAGAAGATTTTTCTGAATTCTACCCCTATAAAAAGATAAAACTTTACCAAAATAATGCGGGAAAATACCTCTTTTGACTCATGGAAAATTTCAAAAATATAGTGCTAACACAGTTGATGGAATTTTGTTTTTATTTAATTGTTGAATGAATTCAAGTATAGTTTTAATTAAAAATTGCTTCAGTTATTTCTATAACCCTCAATGATATTTTTCTTTCTCTTAAAAATGACACTAGTACATGGGATATCATTTTACACCACAATCGACTCCATTTATTTACCCGATAAGTTTAAGGTCTACAAGTTATGTTGTCTAGAGAGTTATGTGATTAAAACACTCTGACTTGTTATGATCTCTAATAAATGAACTTATATTGATCCCCAGATTTATATTTCTAAAGATGATAGAAATGGGAGGGATTGAGTAGGAAACTTGTATGAATAGATAGATGTACGTTTGAATTCTTGGCTTTTATGAATGAATTATGTATTGTTGAGTTGCATGATGATCCAAATGACTTAGAATGTTATAACCTATGTAAATTTTCTTGAATAATTGTCTTAGCCTACTCAACTAGCTTAAAGATAATTTCAATGTCATAGTTAGTAAATAAGAATAAGTTAAATCATTTATGTTCTTTAAATAATTTTAGATTTTTTTTTGTTCCCTATTGATAATCATGTAAATGGATTACTAGTTTAGCATAGTGATCAAAATGGATTGAATGTATATTCTTAAATATAGGCTAAAATGCAAGGTAGTGCATTTTGTTCTCTTATGGGATGCTATATTGAGGATAGATTTTGTTTTTGTTAAAATGATGAACTAGGCAACTAAGTTAGTCATTTACTCAAAGAATAGATGTGTGAAGGTATTCTTGGGTTTTCCACCATGTTGGAATAATTTTAGGATAATATTTACTTCTCTAAATGATAATGATTGAGAACGATATAGAACATATTTGAATAGTCAAGCAAGGGTTGTGCTTCTATTGGCTGATTTAGAACATGTGATTACTATGTATCCATAAATTTGTAAGTATTAGCCTATGTGTTTTATCTTGGACAAATTCTATTACTCCAATAATTTTTACTTGGTTAATTTCATCTAGCTGGGTTGGGTATCTTTCATGTCAAGAAATATTTCGGGGAAGCATAAATGCTTCGTGGTAGGGTGGAAATGCACTCCTACAATATTCTCGCCCTGATATTTTTGTGTGAAACGGGTGTCGGGAGATCCTGTCAACAAAGTCTTCATGTTTAGAAAAAGTATGATTTCTTTGTATCTACCATTGGTCTATTGTATTTCCATCTGCAATCTTATGTTAGTCAGTCGATGACTCTTGTAAAATATTTGTGTCCTTGAAAGTTAAGGTTTTGTTGGTCTGTTCTTATTTTCATAATTTTTTTATTTTTGACAAGATGGTCGAAATATATATCCTTAAGTTCTTGTTACTGATGTATTTTTACAGTTTTATTCGACATGTCTTTCTTATTTATGGACTCATGTAGGTGCTTTTTTTTTCTTTTCGACAAGTTGCTTGAACCTTATTCTATTTCATAAAATTAAATGAAAATTAATTCATATTTTTGGTCTTTTGTGCACTGCTCATGTTGAACAAATTGTCAAGAGTTTAGTCTTTATATATTGGGGTTGATGACAACCGAAGCCTCTAATCAATCCTATGAATTATACACCTACCATACGATGATGGCGTGTGGATGTTATAAACCTACTATGAATCTAATGAATCTTGGTTCAAATCTAATGTCAAAAAGAAAGTTCATTCTCTTATAAATTAATTATGCACAATACACTGAACACTGTCTAGTTTCAAAATACATCACTAATAAAAGGCTACCTCCATTATATCATCAAAGTTTCATACCTATGAAATAGAAATTTGTAGATAAAGATTTACTGTGGTGAATCAAGTTGAAGGTGCACTGATAGGATTAATACAACATTACATTATTCAAATCACTTCCCAAATCCAATCATATCCTCTAGAAATCCACCATATATGTTCCAGCAGGTGTAATCCTCCAAACATTTGGCATACGTGCTAATCAACTGGGAAAAAATTAAGCCATTAACAGAACCTATAAACCTCTACAATACTAAACAATAGGTCCAAATTCTTCACTGTAATAGAGCCT
This sequence comes from Thuja plicata, assembly GCA_018584345.1. Taxonomy (NCBI): domain Eukaryota; kingdom Viridiplantae; phylum Streptophyta; class Pinopsida; order Cupressales; family Cupressaceae; genus Thuja; species Thuja plicata. Next base: position 202,634 of record MU228291.1, on the reverse strand, counting down.
AGTTGATTATTCTTTTAACCACCTTTTTAAATAACATTAAAATTCTATTAACTCTTCATACCTATTTATCACCACTATAGAACCCTCCCAAGTTTCTTTCATCTCCCAGAACGTATGTCTAATAACACAGACAAGGTTATATTAAAAAATCTCCTTCTCATCCCAAAAACCAAAGGTTTCATTTAGTTTTTTGTGTCAAGAAAATGGACTCTCATGCCATGTGTGGAGGATCTCATTCTCCTCCACTTCCCTCTCTAACTATTTTCCAAGATCACTGCCTTCTTAGCTATATGCATTCTTATCCACTAAAATATTTAAATTATTGTATGTAATTAATTTTGAAAAGACTTTAAGAAAATTAGAATTAAAAATTATTATTAGTCATTTGAATTGTGACATTAAAAAAGTTTTTTAGTTAAATATATTCTATTTAAAAAAGATTCTAAATTTATATTAACATATAATAAACAATATAGAAACCTATATATTACATACTAATATTAAATGATGATCACCTAACAATTATTAATAATAGTAAGAACATTCATAGTGAAATATTTAGAAATTTACAAACATTCATATCTTACCATTTTAAAAGATTCTAAGTAAAAATTTATATTTTATCATAAATACTATATTTCCTATAATAATTTTTAAAAGTGTCATATTTACAATTTTATAAAAATATAACTTATCAATCCGTACGGTCCAATAAATTTTCAAGCTCATATACAGTCTAAAATTTAAAAAATGACCAAATTGTAGACTAGTCCCACTACCACCAAGGGCGGGCCAGTGAATGTGGGCAACATTCCTCATCTTTACTTTTTGTCGATCTACAATCCTACATTATTTCATGTCTGGGCCTCACAAAAAGTTCCTACCTGCCAAACTTTTGTTCTCATAATGAAAACTGAAACTTCCATGAATGAAATTTTATTTGGCTCGAGGATTATTTGGAATATTTGTCTTCAAAATAGCTCATATTTTTTAGTGTTGCATATTTAAGTATGTGAAAAAGGAGGAGGGATGGAAATTTTCCCACCAACTTAGAAATGTTTTTTTGCCATTTGTGGAACATTTAATTTTAAAATTTAAAAAAAAAAATTGAATGTAAAATAAATTTTTAACTTTTTTTTATTCACAAATTATGGAAGACAAAGGTATTGTATTTATGAGACCACTAGCTTATGTAAATGTAGTGTTTAAACTTTTGAGCTAATCTAGACTACAAAATTCATGGGACCACCACCTTTAAAATAATCCTAAAAAGTAGCAAGCAACTTCTGCTATATTTTTTAGGAAGCTCCCTTCCATAGACCCTTGGTCTAAGAAATATCATTTTCCTCTCTACCTCATTTGAGATCCATTTCTTATAATCAACAATCATTATAGACCCACAACATCAAAATGTAAAATTCATACATTTGAAATATTGATATATGTGAATGGACCCTTGGTGTGGTACTGAAGTTGTTTGGCTTTTTAATGAACCCACCAAAGATCAAGTTTTACTCAGTGCAAAAAGATATTCATATAAGTATGTTAATAATATTATTACTTAATTTTAAACTCATTTATTCGCTCAAACAAATCGTCTTACGCCTTTGCATCGAAAATCACAATTGGATGAAATACATTTGATTACTTTAATTTGGTAGTTGAACGATGAATCCTTATAGCGGTCATTTTGTACCCAAATGACCACCCTAGAAAGCTAATGTATCTTTTCTGTCCTTTTTATCATATCCAAGCTTTATAGCATTTGTCTTCATCGAAACTTTGGCTTGAAGATATTTTAATTTTTTTTCAGTCAGCTTTCTAAGGTGGGTGAATTCGATTCTGTTTCCACTAACAGAAAGTCTCCCACTTCATCGCAATTGGGACCACTCTCTCCTCCACAGACTGTGACTTGTTCGTCTCTAGCTTGTGACTTAGTAATTGTGTCCAATTCTGCCAGCTCACCGTCAACTTTGGCTATTAACAGGTGGATTAAAATATATATTGAAATTTGAACAAGTAAGCATGACAGCGAAAATGCAACCTTCTGGGTAGCTGCCAATGATTTAAAAAATTAAAATACACTAGATATTGTTGTTGACTTTATCAATGGTATTATATTATTGCATGTAACCATCTCGGTAGCTTCCAATAATTTAAAAAATTAAAATACACTAGATATTGTTGTTGATTTTATCAATGGTATTATATTATTGCATGTAACCATCTGGGTAGCTTCTAATAATTTAAAAAATTAACATACACTAGATATGGTTGATTTTATCAATGGCATTATATTCTTGCAAGAAAAGAAAACTATTATGATATTAAATTCGGATTAAATAAAACACTCTGTGACAATGCTACAATTATATTTGCCTTTATTCAAAAGGTGGGTCTCCAAATTTATCGCAAGTGGCGGAGTCCGGTGGCAGATTCTTTTGTTCGTCTTTAGCCCTTGACTTCTTAATCGCATCAAATTCTGACAGCTAACCTGGAACATTTCAAATTAACAGGTGGATTAAAAATATATATTGAAATTTGAACAAGTAAGCATGACGGCAAAAATGCAATCTTCTCGGTAGCTTCCAATAATTAAAAAACTTAACATACACTAGAAATTGTTGATTTTATCAATGGTATCATATTCTTGCGAGAAAAGAAAACTATTATGATATTAAATTTGGATTAACTAAATTTATATTAATTTTGGCTTAATCCAACAGTGGGTTTCCAAATTTATCGCAATTGGCGGAGTCTGCTGGCAGACTCGTTTATTGGCCTTTAGCCCTTGACTCGTTTGTTAGCCTTTTCTAGGTTGTTTTGTTTCTGTATAGTTTGGGTGCCCGAATATCAAATGTGGATATATTCAATTTTGGAAGATGCTGCAATTCTAGAAGATACTTATCCTAAAAATGATTTTTGGAATATGGGTTGGACCCATTTAGTTCACCTAGAAGTTGACTGAGAAGATGCATACGGATTTTTAATTGTTTATTTCTTAATTTCTTTGAATATATATACACACATGTGTATATACATACACACCTATGTATATATGTCTATACACAAATACACATGTTTATATATGTGTGTAAATACACACGTGTATATACACACATGCACATGTGTGTGTATATACACGCATATGTATATATACACACATGTGTATATATGTGTGTATATATGCGCATGTTTGTATATACCCATACACATGTATATATGTGTGTATATACATACATACACACATGTGTGCATGTGTGTGCATGTGTGTATATACAAACAAGTGTGTATATACACACACTTGTTTGTATATAGCAATATAATATACCAATGTGTTTCGGAATGAAGGTTTGAAGAAGTCAGAGATCCAACAAAATATTAAATTCGGTTTTATAAAAATTGGAATTGGAATTCGAAATTCCAATTTCACCTATTTGAGTGGAAGATGCATATGCCCATTTTGGGGCAAAATTAGAATTTTGAAATTCCAATTCCAGTTTTTTTGGATGGACACAAACATGGAAGAAACAAAACTGGGAATTAGATAATGCCAATTCCAAGCATATTCCAGCTACCAAATGGGCCCAAGGTGATGGGCAAGTTTCTATCATGGTGTTGCTCCTGGAGGTGCTTCGCATCCTCCTCTTCTGAACAATCTGCCAACGCAGGACCTTCAACCACAAGTACTTTTTTGAATAGTTTTATATGTAAATTCAATGATGTAAGCAAGTTCCTGGTCTGATTAACTTCATCGAAGTCAATCTATTAAAGATCGTGGTAAGTTATATATATTCTATATTTTGTATAATAGGAATCTCTACAATTCTAATTTAGAATACCTTTTACTTTCCAATAGTTGCAGTTATCTAGACTATGCCCGTTTGGTAGCTGGAATATGCCTAAAATTGGCATTATCTAATTCTCATTTTTATTTCTTCCATGTTTGTGTCTATCCAAAAAAAATTGAATTGGAATATCGAAATTTCAATTTTGCCCCAAAATGGCAATATGCATCTTCCACCCAAATAAGTGGAATTGGAATTTCAAATTCCAAATCCAATTTTTATAAAACCAAATGTAATATCTCATCACATCCATGACTTCTCCAAACCTTCATTCTGAAACAAATTGATATATTATATTGCTATAATGATGTAACACACACACACACACACACACACACACACACACACACACACACACACACACACACACACACACATATATACACGTGTGTATATATATATACACACATTTATGTGTGTGTATATATACACACATATACACACCGGATTCAAAGAAATTAAGAAATCAACAATTAAAAATCCTTATGCATCTTCTCAGTCATCTTCTAGATGAACCAAACGGGTCTAGCCCATGTTCTGGAAATCATTTTCAGGATAAGTATCTTCCAGAATTGACTATATCCAACATTTGGTATTCCAGCACCCAAACAGGCCCAAATTTTAGTATTAAGATGTATTGAGTGTGAATGTATTGTCAAATTGTAGTCGGGAGAGAAGAACGAAGGAGGATGTAGTTCAGAGGTAAGTTCATATATCGAGGATGGCCAATCACTTATGAAGTTCGTCGATATAAACATATTGACAAACTTTCCAAACAGGTAAAGTTTCCATTTGGGAACTCTAAAATAAACTTGTGATAAAATTCCAATTCCAATATAGTAAATCTACATATTTTAGAATGAAATTATATTAAATAGATGTTTATTGCTATAGCTTTCTTTCGTATTGTTAAATTTTAGGATGGCTGCAAATGTAATAGCACTCTATGTTGTATGTGTTTTCCAAATGCAACAATCTCTCTTTCATTTATATTGGGAATGAGGCTAGGAGAGACATGTCCCTTCATGGGACATGTCTATTCATTATTATTTATAAGAAAGGACATGCCTCTTCCCATTAATTATAATTTAATCAATCTTATAATGTTTAATCAATCAATTAATAATTAAGAATAATATAATAATTTAATATTAATTATTAAATTTCATATGATTAATAATAATATAACATATATATTATATTATTATTAATCAACATATATTATATGTATTCTAATGATCATACGACTGAAGCTACAAAAACTAACACTCCCTCTTAGCTAGGGTGGATGATCAAACAAAATGTGTAGTGGTCTCCTATGTCAACATTTATGACCCTCACCATAGCTATACAAAACATCAACAATCCCTCTTAGCTAGGGAGGACAGATCAATCCAATGTCAACACTTACATGACACTTGACAACATCAATCACATGATGTAAGCAATAAAAACATCATCCTCATGATGTACTCAATAGAAACATAGTCTCAAGAGGTGGATTGCCTTCATCGACGATTCTATCCACAAGCTCTCAGGTGGATTGCCTCCATCGACGATTCTATCCACAATCTCCTCAAGCTTTAATGTGGATTGCCTCAATCAGTGATTCTATTCACAAGTTCTATCTATTATGATATGTTTCAGCCATTATAAGATGTCTATCACAATAGAAGATTTCCATCATTTAATATCACATTTGATATCTTGAGTATTGGCCTATCCGAATGTCAACACATGACATTCACCAAATACTCTGAGTATTGGCCTATCAAAACATCAACATATGATATTCACCAAGTACTCAACAAGGTATTGGCCTGCAGAACATCAACACATGATATTCACCAAATACCTATCATATATCTATACAAACAACTCATAGACCGTCAATGACATCTAAAACTTAGTTGTTGATTTATAAGATATATCTATGCAAACAACTTATAGACGGTCAATTTAATGACATCTAACACCTAGTTGTTTCTTTACAAGATGTATATTTACAAACAACTCATAGACCATCAATTTAATGACATCTAACACTTAGTTGTTGCTTTAAAAGATATATTTATGCAAACAACTCATAGACCATCAATTTAATGACATCTAACACTTAGTTCTTGCTTTAATTCATCATGATCTATTTCAACATTATAAATAATGTATATCTTGATTTAAGTTATTGTAAGGTCGTCACCTTCCAATAAATTCTGCAAATTCAAGTGGTAATCATTTGGAAGTTGTCACTTCCTTATGATGTATAGATGAGGCAGGCCCATTAAAATCATATAGTCACACATATGGACTTTCAAACTCTCTCTGAATATCAATCATCTGATCTCCTCATCAATGATGCTTCTGATGGAGCATTAGACTCCATTTGAATCAGACATCAATTCTCCTTTTCCTACAAGAGCATCCTCAGAAAAGATCAAGGCAAATAGCTTTTATAGTACGTATAGAAATATAAATAAGAGAGATACTACAATGAGTAGATAAATGTAATATTCAAGGATAATAAATACTTATCTGCACATCAACATC
>MU228291.1:159865-186331 GCA_018584345.1 Thuja plicata | reverse complement strand
ATGGATGGAATTGCTTCTTGTGTCTTGGATTGTTAGAGAAAATGAGAGGAGAAGGCTTCCTTAAATATGAATCTAGGGCACAATATTCTAGAGAGGCCTACATAGGAGAATTAAATTCTAATTAGACATATATCCCTAGAAGTGGACCTATATTAAATATAATTTAAGAATCCTTGCTCTCATGACCGAAACAGCCGACCCAGAAGCGGGAATTAAATCTTTCCGAAGTCCGACATCTGAAAACCTTGGAAGCCTAAAATATAGTCCTTAGGCTAGAAAAATGTCGATTATGACCTAGGTAAAGGTCAAGTTCAACCTTGACCTAGGTCAAGGTTGAGGTCGACCTTGACCCAGAAAGGTTGATTTTGACCCTGAGGTCAAAAATCTCAGTTTTGCAGTTTAGGATGCCTGAAATAGGCCAGAGAAAAGTGGGAAATGGGGAAGAATAGGGAAGAAAGCCAGATCCAAGTCAAATATGCATTTAAGATGCTTATCATGACCCCAAACCACTTACTTAAAAGGCTAAACCAGTCCACAATGGAATTGCTTCCATTTTCCGACTAGACATTTATCCCCCACTTTAGCAAGAGTATGGACTTGATGCAAACTCTTGGTAAAGGAGATCATGAAGAAAAGATAATCTTATTGAAATAAAAAGGGACAAATTAATCCTCAAGCCCCTAGAGACTTAATTCTTTATCAACCCTAAGATCATGATAAGAGAGACATCACCACAGAGAGAGAGAGAGAGAGAGAGAGAGAGAGAGAGAGAGAGAGAGAGAGAGAGAGAGAGAGAGAGAGGAGTGGTTAGCTCGCCTAGTAAGATGTGTGTATCTCACTATGAACCACAAAAGGATAGGATGGCCCACCAAGAAAGCACTTGATAGTCACCCCATAAAGTTGTGCACCTTCTGGTGGCTTTGTGCATGTATGTAGTGCATCTTTTGATGGATTTTATGAAGTAATCATGAATCCATATCCTTATATCACCATGGAATAGATTAGTAAAATGCATATTTCTTCATGATTTAGCAACTTATGTGTGTTACCTTATGAGCATTTAACATATTTAATAGTAATTGAATATGTATCTCTTCACGATTTAGCAACTTATGTGTGTTACCTTCAGAGGATTTAGCATGCTGCAAAATAAAATGTTAGAAAAAAAATGCATAATATAGAATGGGGGAGGCCGTGTATATGCTCCCCTCAAGATGGAAAAATACATACTATTTTTGACATGTTAAGGAAAGAAAATAACAAGGATATAGCCTTCTTTAACAACATCAAGACAATATCCATAGACAACACCCATCCCTAGCCAAGAAGGTCACAACTCCTATGAGGCCATGGAAGGGATGAATGCAAAGGGATATCATGCAATAAGTGAAAAATTAACACTTGTGAGGGATAACACACTATTCAGTTTCCAAGGTGGGATATTTATCGACCATGGAAACCTAATGTCAAACAATGAAATAGGTTATAATCAAGGACATGGATCCTCTATGCAAACCAAAATTTTCATGTATCATTCATTGGATATCACATAATAGATAGATACTTCTTAACCAAGGGAAGAATGAATCCTAGAAATTCAGAAAAGGAGGAGATGACATCGTTTCCCCCAAGCGTAGGAACAAGGATGAAAGGGGACCTATTATATTGCTCACAACACTTTGCAAGACAATGAGCCCAAAAAGATTAGGATAACATTGTTTACATAATGTGGAGTTCTATAATAGGAACATAAATGTTATTTAGAGAAAATAGGATTGAAATACAACTCATTGCCACATGTTAAATAAATAACTTTAATATCAATGAGCTGCTTAATCTTATAATGTAAGATTGACATTCATTAGTAAAGTGATCATGAAATCTATGATACAAACAAAAAGGAAGAGTCTTCAAGTGTGGACTACATTTGTTTTTGCATTTAGGTCTAGTAATCATCTTAGCACGAAGGAATTTAGGCAAAAGAACTTCTTGGTCAAATTCCTTCATAGGTTCATCATGTTTTGAAGTGTTGTTAGTAACATTGATGTGTTGTTGAGGATTAAATCCCAATCCATAAGGATGCTCATGGCCCCCATTCTGTAAGGGCATTTGAATTCCCTATTTATGCTTACCACATCCTTGACCATAGAATCCTTGTTTAACTAGTAAATGATAACCATGACCATAATGAGAAACCATATCAGAAAGATTCAATGGAACTTCAGTAGTTAGTATGTCCTCATTTGTAGGTTTTACAAATTCATAGTGGGTAGGAGCAGTGACAAAGTTATTATGAAGGGTATTATAAGTAGAAGCAAAATCTCATTGTTCAAACTCTCTTTTTTGTTTCATAAAATCAAGATTAGAAACATTATACTCTCCAATAAAGGTAGGATTAAAATCGAAGGTTCCCCAATCATCTCCAGGAAGAGCAATAGAGGAAGAAGGATTACTATTAGGAATAGGACTATTGTGGGTTTGAGTATTCAAACAAGGATTTGCCACATCATCCACATGAATTGCATACACCATGTTGTTATGAATAAACTTGATTTTACGGTGAAGGGTGGAAGGAACAACATGCATCTCATGCAACCAAGGTCTACCCAAAAGGAGGTAATAATTAAGAGGTCTGGGCATAACATGAAAAGGATTATTTAGGATGACTGCACCTACTTTGATAGGTAAGGGAATGATGCCCAAAGTTTTCTTATCAATGTTATCAAAGCCATGTATAGGAGCATTATCAGGTTGAATAGTTGAAAGATCAGCTTTAATCACTTTGAGCATGTCTATGAAACAAATATTAAGCCCAGATCCATTATCAATCAAGGTGCTATGAATGATACTCTTATTTATAGTAATAACAACCATAAGAGCATCATATTGATTCTGTACTTCTTTAGAAGGTAAATCCTTTCGAGTAAATACAATGTTAGGAGGACTTGGGGTAGCATGCATGCACTATAATAAGGCATTAATGTTCTCTTGATTAGGAGATAGAGTGGGAAGATTTTCTAGAGGTTTTTGCAAAGGCTTAATGGTAGGTAGGTGAAGTTTGAAGAAGCACCCATAAAGAAATATTGGCAGGGGTATTGTGTAATTGGTTTATCAAATCATACTCCATGCTAGGAAGACAGGGTGGAGGAGGAAGAATGGGTTGAGAAGGTGGTAAATAAGTAGGAACCACCGGATTAGGTTGAGCGTTATTCCTTGTACGATAGGTGTGAGATATCAAATCTTGATCATTGAAAGACTCTAAGGATTCCATAGGTTTACCTTTGATAGTAATGCAAGGAAAACCTTTGATATTCAACAAGGGTTTTTGATAAACCATGTTAGTTGTCTCCACACTACAAATAGGTTCACAAGAAGGAAGCAAAGAATACATACTAGGAGGAGATGAGGTAGGATCTTGATTCTTCATAGGATCATCACTAAGAGGGAGAGCATTAAGGGAATTCATATCATTCTCCGCTAATGCCTCATCACTAGAAGGAATCCCAAATGGAGATAAAGTATCTATAATGTCCTCTTCTTTCTTTAAAATATTTGCATAAGGGGAGTGTGTTTTATAAAAATAGTCACCATCATGTATGAGTATGTCATCCATTAATAAATCACCCTCTTGTATCAAAGCTTCTTCAAGAGGAGGGGATAAATTAAAGTCTTTATCCAAGGGTTCATCCCAAATAGGAGGATTATCATCCCTATCAATAAAGAAAATTGTAGGAGCACCATAAATCACTAAAGATTGATCCCTAAACGGGAAAGAAGGTAAATTATATTCCAAAGTAGGCTCATAGAAAAGACATATATTAAGAGAAGAGTTAACATCAATCCTCAACTCATCTCGATAAAGAGAAATATGATGGAGATAAATATTAAATTCATCTTCTTGCTCTAATATATCCTTACAAGGTAATACAAGAGAGGACAAAGACATATCACAAACACTAAATAAATTCTTTCTAGCTGTAACATCATGCAATGGTAAGGTAAGAGGAAGATGTTGTTTAATCCCAAAAGTTATAGAAGGATGTTTGGAAAACACTTGAAACAACTTGTGCAACATGATAATGAATAAAGAAATGCATAGAAAATATATTTAAATATATCCAAATGCATTCAAATGAAATCTATAAGCTTGAAAAATGTAAATGTTTTTTGTATTTTTAAAGAAATGTTGTGATTTTTATTTCTGACATATAAATGCATGAGAATAAAAGAAATCTACTTTTAAATGAATGTAAGATCTAACATAAGATGCAAATATAACACCAAAAATAAAGAGTGTTCTATCACAAGTTCACCAAAATGTAATATAAGAAATAGGGATCTTGAAAATGTAACATAAGAAATAGGGATGATGGGAAAAATGTGATGATAAGGTAGATGTGATGTATGAAATAGATGTTGTTTCATTTAAAATTAAAATGTTTTTTGAAGTGTGGGGGATAAATAAGATGTTCCTTTTATCCTTAAATACACAAAGGAAGGATCCAAATTGATTAAACCCTAAGGAAGGATCAATGCATAAATGAATCAATCGAATGGAAATAAGAATAAAGAAGAAGATCTTAAATTCCATTTTATAGAAAATAATGTGTGATAGGTTTAGAAATATTAATAACTTTAATTGAAATGAATGGGATAAAATTACTAACCTTGAAATGTTACAGATTTGAAGAATTTTGTTTCCGGGTATCTCCACTGAGTTTCTGGAAAATCTGCAACCAGATTGGTATAGAAATGTAGAGATGAACAAAAACCATAAATATTTTTCCAATCTAACACACTTCTAATTTTTACCCTCAAGTCAATGTCACCATTGACCCATAATTTCTGATTTTGACCTAGTGCAAAATCAACCTCAAAAGTCTCTGACAGAAAATCTATTTTCAGATCCTGATAGTTTTTCGAAAAGGGTATCTAAATCTACACTCTGATCCACTATTCCAAACCTGTATCTACAAGAAAAATGGATTTTTTTTTTGGGGGCAGGGGTTTTCCTTGGTCAAACCCTAGTTTTGGAATTAACCTCAAAGTATAATTTAAATGGCATAAATAAAACAAAGGAAATTAACAAATTCACCTTGCTTGTATGAGCCCTTGTGGTGGATTTGAATTCGTAGATTCACAAGTATGTATGCACCAAATAGTTATAGAATGTAGGATGTATCAAATCAATTTATTGTAGATCTTCAACACCAGTCTTGAATGGATCTTGGAATAGGAAGAGGCTTGGAGGAATGTGGATGGAGAAATCATCAACAAGAGGGCTCCATAGAGCTTCAATCCTTCAATGACTACCAATGGATCTTCTTGATGAATTGAGTACTTGAGAAGTTCTTGAATGCTTGAGAATAGATGAATTCTTCGATGACTACTTGGATTTCTTCAACTCTTTCTTCTTCACCTTTAGATTTCACTTCTTAAGTCTTTGATAGTTGACAATCATAGTTAGAGAAAATGAGAGGAGAAAGCTTCCTTATATATGAATCTAGGGCACAATCTTCTAGAGAGGCCTGGTAGGGTTTTTTCTTGTTGAACCTTCAAAATGTACTTGAATACTTGATTAACTCTATAACTCCCAATATTTGAAACTAATGATCCAAGCAAGAGAAAACACTAATTGATGAGGATTTATGATAATACTTGGGGAAACTTATTATCACCTCCTTCTTTTTAGGTTCCACAACACCCAGGCAGGTATTACCTATATAAAATTGCTGCCTCAAAGTATTAGTAAATGTGGATACTAATTTGCTACTTGTTTATCATATTATCTTGTAAATTAATCTGCATAAAATTGGAGACAACTTGATACATAGCTTAACCATGAAAACTATTGAAATGATAACAACAAACAGTAGTGTTGTAAGGATGTTCATCCTTCTTCTTTTTTAGTTCTTAGAACTTAGGAAGGGTAACCTCTTTTAATCCTCTCTCAAAGGGATTAATAAAATGAACTGTATACCTTGATACAATTACTTAAAACCTTGAGTATTCGGATTTATGTATGAATGATTTAATTATTTTGAATATTTGGATGATGATAAACTATTTGACAAATTCTAGACCAGTGCCTATCCTTGGGCTATAGAGTCAAAGATGCAAATCCAAATAAAAGTAAATAAAAATACTTTAGATTTCCTTACAACCTATAAGAAACCCCAATAAGATGTCTTACAAATTACTATGTCACTTCTGCACCACTGTATCAAATCCTCAAATGTTGTTATGCTCCCTAAAACTACTCACAAAACTTAGTTCTTCCCTTGAAAGAAACTTGCAAGCAATTAGATAGATACCTTGTAACTAATATGCTTAAAATGCCTTATAGATTGAACATAAAAGAGCATACACAACACCTAAAGAGACAACATCAATATGGAATAAGAATTATACTATATTTTATTTATAAATTCCTGCTTCAATACATACAGAGACTAAAAGGTCAAAAAACTTAGACACAAATCTGTAGTCTGGATTTGTAATTATATTTCATCTCCCCTTTTTTACAAAATTGATCCATATATATATCTAAACCATCTTGGAATCCTTTTTGGAGAAGATGCAACAAGCTTCAAATGGTTTTAGATACCTAACCGTAAATACAGATAAGACAAAAGACAAGAGAAACCAAGCAGTCGAAAGACAAAATAGAGAATGAAATCTGATTTGCTCCTTTCTCTTCATATGATCTTCAACATATTTGGTTGTGTATGTTGAGGATAGTCCCTGATTTGACTTTGGTGATGACTAACCTGCTTGTCCTCTAAGAAATCTGTACAAGGTGTTCTGATATTCCTTTATTCTTCATCAATGATATCTGAATCTACTATTACTAGCTTCTTCTTTTTGGGCTTTGTTAGAATGTCCTAGGCAGTCACATCCTCCTCTTTTGGTGATTCAAAATTCTAAATATTCTCCATCTGATTCTTTTGCCTCTCCCATCTACCATATTTTATGCTCTTAACACCAGATATGAATTTATTGCAATCTAATTCTGCTTTAAATGCCTCATCCAAAAGTGCATTGAACCTTTACATATCCAATTCTCCCTTATCTGATACATAAATCTCTTTATTTGGGAGTATATTGTCAAAATCTGATAACAATAACCCTGATGGTTTAATTTGATCATTCTTTGTTCTAATTGGGGGAATAAACCTATTATAACCCAACCCAAACATCATTAATTTGGCCTCAATTTGATTGGATTTACCTTTAAAAAAGGAAAAGGTAGCCCCAATTTTCTCTATCTCGGTCCCTACCAAAGTTACTATCTCAGGAAAATCTGATCTCAGTGGATAAACTGATGCTAATCTCTCAAAAAGTGATGTCTTCCCAGACCAAGTTGCATAGTAGGGGTTCAAAATTGTCAAAAAACTTGCCACTTCCATTTGCAGGCCTAGTAACCTACCATATGCTCCATTTAATACATCTATCTTCTCCTTAACAGTATTAATTCTATGCTGAAAATTTGATACCAATGCTCCCAAAACTACACCATTATGCGCAATGACCCCCTTCTCTACTTCAACCCGTGTATCCGCTATATCTTCAGTTTGGATTTCAGCATCTATAACCTCCTTGGGATCAATAGGGGTAGGCTCTGTTATTTCCATTAGCTATTTGGTAAGCTTATCTATAAGCTTATCCTTTTCCTTGATTTTTATTAGGGCTAATTCCCTATCTTTGATAATATCACTAGTGTCACTAGTGAGCTTCTGTAATTTATCTGATAGCTTAGTTGTTTTTGCCTCATTCAAGTGAGAAAAAAGAGTCATTACTTGTGCTATCTCAGAGTCTCCCATGTTCTCAAGTGTCCAAATAATTTTGTTTCCCTCCATCTTCTCTTGAATATTAAGAATAGATGGCTTTTCATCCTTAGGAGCTAGGCTCCACATTGCAAGTGCTTGGGATTTGGGATTATAGCCAAACCCTCTCATCATATTTCCAACCTAAGTCTCTGATGAAAATTTAATGTCAGGATGTCTTCTAATTTGATCTATGATAAAGGTTGAGGACAAGTCCCAGCCTTCCACAAGGAACATACCACTTGCTTTAACTAGTTCTCTGGCTGGGTCTGGTGTTATTTCTTTAGATTCAGGATCACATTCTTGCAATGTTTGTAAGGCCTATTCAGTTACTAGATCACCTCCTTCAAATTGCAACTGCTTCCCAACCTGTTTTTGCTTATTCCAAATAAGAAAATCTTTGAATTCCCTAGTTTTTATGAATTTTTCATCCTTAAGGAACTCCTCTTGATGCAACAACCTTTCATCAATACATGACCTGAGGGGTAATTCTTCCTCTTCCTCAACATCTTTCTGTAATTTATTCCCTTCCCTAATTTGGTTTCTTAGCTGATGGTCATAGGGCCTATTCCTAGTTATTAGGGTTCCAATTTTATCAATTCACCTTTTCTTAGAAGGCTCCCCTACTTCCATCTTCTATTTTTTAAGTGGGGGCTCATTTGTTCCCTCCTTTTTTAGGACCTTTGTTAGGTCAATAATATTTTCCGCCTCGTCTGGCTGACCATATGCAATTGCCTGATATTCTATATTGGCAGAAGGTGAAGGGTAACCTTGGTCACTATCATCATCATATTCAGATTTTGAATGATCTTTGTGACCTCTCTTTGGCACTACTAGTGCATCCTCCAACTGATTACACAAGAGTGTGTGATTGTCAATCATTGCATCTAGCCTTTTGATATAAGGCATATTATGGTAGAACCCTAGAAAATTCATTCCCTTTCTCCTCACCTATCTCTCCAAATCCATGAGCTCATTATATTTAGTTTATCTTTTACTCACCTCCTCATCCTCTAAGATATTGCTGATCTGATCTTCTTCCATAAATTCTTCATGTATTTTTGTGTAAGGGATGGTAGGTGTAAGCAACTTCCTCACACTCAGGATGAACCCCTCTTTGTTAATATGTCTATGTAGGAGTACATTCATCCTGTAGTGATTCAACCAAGAATTCACCTGATCTAGGGCCCTTTTTCCAATCAAAAAATTGTAAACCCTGAACTGTCTAGGGGTGAAAGTTCCCTTTCTATGTGGAGCAAGGTTCTCTTTATATGTTAAAATGAGTTTCCAAATGAACTCCATGGCAGCTATCCTAGGTGGTACATGAAATGGTAAAATATGTGGATGATAAGGGCAACCATAAACCCTTATGAGGGTAAAATTCTGTTCATATTACAAATCACTCCAATTATGATCTCCTAACCATTTGTCCAAATACTGACAGGGCCTCAACAATTGAATTACCCTAGTAGGCAATCTAGGCTTATCAACTCCTAAGCACTTAAGAAATGGATATATTATCCAATTCTCGAAAGCACAAAACTCATGTTTTCTAGATGTGTAATTCCACATTGTAATCCAAAACTGAATAGGGTTGGGCTGATTATGGTGAAATCTCTACAGCTGTAGTGATTGGCAGTCCAAAATTGAATAGTTGTAATAAAGAATCATATGCATAAGTATTGAATAATGCATGAATTTTGGATGACCCTTCTTAGCTTGTATGTCAATAAATCCTTGGTGCATTTTATCAATAATATATTGAATATAATCATAATTTGAAGTGGTGTGAAGATACTTCATATACAACACCATCATCAAAATGTCAAAAGTAATTCTTTCTTCTCCAGCATCTTTTCCAAGCACTCTACATAGTGCGTATG
Organism: Thuja plicata; assembly: GCA_018584345.1. Classification (NCBI taxonomy): domain Eukaryota; kingdom Viridiplantae; phylum Streptophyta; class Pinopsida; order Cupressales; family Cupressaceae; genus Thuja; species Thuja plicata. Next base: position 176,622 of record MU228291.1, on the reverse strand, counting down.
CAATGTATTTCATGTAAAATTTTAGCTCCTTAAAGAAGTATGGGGTTGTTCCTGCCATAGGGGTTACATAGGCCTTAATTTTCTTAGGGACATGATGCTCCCTGATTAATTTAGCAACAATACTAGAATCCCTGGTATATATCTATTTTCCAAACTCTTCAAATTTATCTCAGTAGCCATTGGGTAATACACATTAAAGGCTTTCATAAAGGTATTCCTATCCAGGGTGAGTAGAGGCTTTCCATCATCCCTCTTAATGGTTTTTATCAAAGGGTCATATCTACTAGCCAGTTCTAATATGAAGTCTACATCAACAAAGACATTAGGAACTAATAATCTGGCGAAACCATAGGTCCAAGTATTCAAGACATGCATGGGTCCATCACTAATGTTATAAAAGTAATTGAAAAGTGAATATCCTAACCAACCTAGTGTTTTAGAATCTCTAACAAATGACATATCATCAATCAAAACATTTGTACTAACCTTTCAATCCTGACTAGAACCAGGAAGCAGAGTGAGGAATTCATTTGAGAAGTTTCTCTTTCCTTTGAATCATCCTCAACATCTTCATTTCTCCCACTAGTAGATGCCATACTCTGGGTCTGACTCATACTCTTGTTCTATTCTAATCACAACCCTAAATACCAATATTGAAACAAATACTATCAAACCCTCACCACAACTGTAAATTATGCTATAATTCTGAACTCTGGAACACTGTCAACTGTAACCTTTACTAAATTTCAATTAAAATAATCACCCTCAGAATAAATTGCTACTAGAAATCTCAATTTCTCTCAAGCACACTAAAACTCTGTAAACACTTTGCTCTAAGAAACAAAAGCTTGGTAAAATGAAATGATAATGGACAAGTATACTTATAATTGCCAATTGAATGCGGATTGTCACTTCTGGATAGTAATTCCATCACTTCGTTATGAGCTTCATATACTGCAACATCAATTTATGGCATTAGACGTGGCATTCATATTGTCAGACAATCAATTCTTGATGAGTGATTTCAAATAAAAAAACCTTACAAAATTCAAAATATAATCCAAATCACATCTGATTGGCTGCATTAACTCATACTATGGCTATTTTTCCATCTGTCAAAATCCTTAAAATCTGATTGGCTAACAATTATTCATAATGGCATTGCTGAAAATTCCATTTAACTCTGATTCATTTCTAGCGACTCAGCGACTGAACAATCTCTTTGTCGCTTAATGTTTTTACTAACTGCAGTTCCTTCAGGAGACTCTGTGACTACCATCAGATTAAATCTTTGATCCACAACTATCATGATGTCTCATGATACATTAACTTAACCTTTCATTTTATATATACCTCACGACAAAGAACTTTTCTTAACTTGTCTTTTACCTTTAGTTATATCAAGATACTCAGTGACTATTATTTCTCTATGTCACTAGATAAATTTATTAACCTCTGTTTGATCATGCGACCCCATGAATAAACACATTTAGTCTCTTAATCACTTAATCATGTCTGACTTTTCAACCTTATCAAGCGATCACGCGACCACCGTTAGATTTTTCTTCATCGGATGGTTGTCGTGGTGTCTCTTAATATTCAACTTAACTCACCATCTCTCATGAGAATATGTGACAATACCTTTTCTTAAAATCATATCAAAAACCCTTAGTTTATCTTGAGACCTGGCGACCATGTAATCTCCATGTCGCTTAATAGTTTCTGAACCATAGTTATAATCATGAGACCTCCTAACAACATTGTTTGTCTTAACTCATAAAGTTAACTCAAAACCATGGGTTTATTAAGACACAATGTGATTGAGAAAATTCAAAATTTCCAAATGAAATAACTAACCCCGCTTTTATCAATAGACAAAGCGACTATCGTTGGATCTTTTCTGAAATGAATGGTCTACATTAAGTCTCATATCCATTTTGGCATATTTTGTTCCATTAAGAGACAATGCGACCAAAGCTTTCCGCAAAGTCTCAAGACCATAAAGAATATTTTGTTTTTATAATGAGACTTAGAGACAAGGTAATAAGCACATGCAAATAAGTTCTAACTTAAAATATGAAAAAGGTAACACAAAAATAGAACCTGGATTGAACATTTAGGGTTTTTCTATATTTTCGAACAAAATTAACCTTTTGCTTAGGGTTTTTTACACTTTGAACTAGGTTCTGGGCAAAAAAATGAATTGCAGAGACATGTAAATGATTTCAACCATAGATCTTTACCTTCTAGGCACAAGAAAATCAGAGACCTCAAGAATTTTCAGGGTAAACTTTCAAAACAAAGAATATAACCAACAGTGGCTCTATCTGAGGATGGCTAAACATAGTTTATGGCAAAGAACCTCAGAATCTCTGGTTGTAGAACTTTGCAAAAAATGCTAGCAACGCTAACTAAACTACTACTAAAAAGAACACACAACAGAAGGGAAAACACACCTATATATAATATGATACAGAATTTTGTGCATTAACTTTCATTGTTTCAATTGAAGAAAGGCTTCAGAAATTGCCCATGCACTGACAACTCATATTCTTCATCATCCATGTTCTTTAAAATATAGGAATCTTTCCCAAAGGTTCTAGAAATAATAAAAGGCCCCAGCCACAAAGATTCAAACTTTTTATGCTTACCTTTGTCTTCTGATCTTATATTCCATTAGAGTACTAAGTCACTAGATACAAATTTTCTGCAACTTTCTCTTTTATCAAATAGATATTTCATTTTTTGTTGCAACTTTATGTTTCCTTTTTGTCCCTCTCTTTTGATCTCACCCAACTCAGTCAACTATAATATTATGTCTTTCATTGGATATGGAATTTCTAATTCTTCCTCTTATATGAACCTGTATATAGGTAATAAATTATTTACAGGCATCCTAGCCTGCAAACCATATACTAGCTCAAAGGGTGATCTAGGAGTAGCCTTCTTAACTATTATTCTGTCAGCCCACAAAGCTAATCTCAAATTTGTATTCCAGGCTCTCTTGTTCTTTTCTAAAGTTTTCTTTAGAATTTTTAGAATACTTTTATTACTGGATTATGCCTGGCCATTTTCCTGAGGATGATATGGGGATGAATAAGAAATTATAATCCCATATTCATTGCAAAATTCTTTGATCTCATCGGATCTAAAACACATGGCATTATCCATGACCAATTTGGCTGGGACACCAAATCTAGTTAAAATATTTTCCAATAAAACCTCTGTAACTATCTTATTTGTTTCTTTTTTAGTGGGAATGGCTTCTATCCATTTAGTAAAATAATCATTAGCCACTAATATCCAACTGTGTCCTCCACTATAATTTTCTGAGAATTCTCCAATAAAGTCAATACCCCACATGGAAAAAGGTGCCTTAGCACTCACAGGATTTAATAGTAGGGCACCTGAGAACTTTAACTTGTTTGAAAACCTTTGGCAAGGCTCACACTTCTGGACAAATGCATAGGTATCTTTAAAAACACTGGGCCAATAATACCCTGCCCTTAAAATATTATGAGCAGTAGTTTTCACAGAAAAATTCCCACCACATATCCCAGCATGCATTTCATTCAATATTTTTTCAGCTTGATTTTTATCCAAACATAACAGTAGAACACCATTTTTATCCTTCCAATATAAGTCTCCCTGAATTAAGGTGTACTTCTGAGCTTGCAACTTCATACTCCTCTTTTCATTTTCTATCATATTATCAGGACACTTGGTATTCTTAAAAGAAAACACAATATCAGTATAAAATGGTTGTCTTTCTATACTTGTAATTGTCTAATTTTGCGTCTCAACATCATTTATTTGAACTAAATCCAAGTTATCCTCTCTAATGAGTTTAGCCAAACCCTGACCCCTTACTAACTTTGTAATGTGGATTTCAAGATTGAATTCTTGTATTCTATTTATCCACTTACACCTCTTACCAGTGACTTCTGATAGAGAAAGAATATCTTTGACTATTGAATGTGGGACATATGCTTGTATTTTAGCACAGACCAAATATGGTCTAAAAGATTTTACAGTTTTTACTAAATCATATGCCTGCTTCTCCATCATCTCATAATTTAACTCTAAAACTTGAAGAGATCTATTTAAAAGGCAATTGGATGCTCAAAACCTTGTTCATCCTTTTGTAGTAACACAGAAGCAATTGTATGATAAGATGCAAATGAAAACAAGGAAAATGGCTTACTATAATTAGGTGATTTTAAAATAGGAGCCTCCTGCACTGCCTTCTTTATTTTTTCAAATGCCTGTTGAGCTTCTTCATCCCAATTAAACTTTGCATCCTTTTTTAGCAATTTTACAATAGGTTTAACAATTTCTGCAAAGTTTTCTATGAATCTTCTGATAAAATTTGTCTTTCCTAAGAAAGATTGAACACCCTTTAAAGTTTTTGGAGCAATGACCCTTTGGATTGATTCTATTCTTTCAGGGTCTATTCTTACCCCATCCTTAGACACTAGGTGTCCCAACAAATTTCCTTCCTATACTGCAAAATGAGATTTCTTAATATTCAATGAAACACCATATTCTAAAGCTTTATTAATAATTTTATTCAGATGTTCACAATGATCTTTATCCCTTTTAGAATATGTAGTTAGATCATCTTGATATATGACCATGAATAAGTCAATAAACTCTTTAGAAGCAACATCCATAGCCCTCTTAAAGGTTTCTCCTGCATTTATCAGTCCAAATGGCATTTTGATATAAACATAGGTTCCCCAAGGAGTGGTAAATGTAGTCTTATATTGTTCTGATTCTTTAACTAAAACCTGGCTATATCCTTAAAAACCATCCATCATTGACAACAACAACTCACAACCAGTCACTTTGTGTAACATTGCCTCCATATTAGGTAAGGAATACTTATCTTTTAACAAAGCAATATTTAAATTTCTGAAATCCACACACAGCCTGATATTGCCATTCTTTTTTCTCACTGGCACCAGATTTGAAACTGATCATGTTGAGTGTCTGATAGGCTGAATAATCCTGGCATCTTTTAACTTTATCAACTCTTACTGCATCTTAGGAGCCAGTAAAGGATTAATAGGCCTCTATTTTTTCCTAAATGGTTTTACCTCTGATTTTAGTGGGATCTCATGTTGGAAAAGGTCTTCCCTATAAGATTTTAAGTCCTCATATGACCATGCAAAAACATGCTTATATTTTCTTAGTAATTTAATCAAATTTGATCTTATATCAGAATCTAAACATTTTCCAATGTAAACAACTTGAGGACTAGTTTCTAATCCTAAGTTTATTTCCTCCAAGTCCCCAATCTTAGCATTGCTTATTTTTTGTTGAATCATCATGTGGACTACTAAATAATGCCTCAAGTTCAACCAGACCCTTAGGAATCTGATTAGAACCTAATTGGACAACCTCTCTTCCTAAAACATAGTCTTTACCATCATTATTTTCAAGCAAAGTACTGCAATCTATGCTCTGGTTCTCATAATGGTCTAGACATTGAATGAATCTCAGAATATCTTGGTCATCCTAAAAAACCTGCCAGTTGTATATATTATCTAGAAGAACTTGTCTTGTCTTGACTTCCAGTATTGACACCCCATGTAAGGTCTGATCATCAGTTTTTACAGCAACATTTGCTAAGAAATCTACCATTATATTCTTCGACCTTTCTATCTAGCTTATGTCAAAGGCATCAAACATTTTAATTTTATCCCAAATAGCATATTTATACATTTTTAATCTATCATTCTTTACGATATATTTGGATCTAATTTGGGCTACCACTAATTCAGAATCACCATAAACCTTTAAACATTTAATTCCATGTTTGACGGCAATTTCTAGCCCTAAAGATAAAGCCTCATATTCTACAGTATTATTTGTACATTGGAAGGCCAATAAAAAGGAATATTTAAAAGTTGTACCTGATGGAGATACCAATAACACACCAGCTCCTGACCCTTCTTTTGAGCAAGCTCCATCAAAATACATTTTCCACAATCCATCACTTTGTACATTCAACTCTTTGACTAGAGGATCAATATCTTCACTCTGATGATACTGGTCATTCCTCTGCACTATGAAATTCTCCATATTCACATCAATGCAAAAATTAATGTTAGTGTCTTCAAATCATTCTATCATGTGAGGAGTTCTACCCTCCCTTGACACCTTAAAATTATTTCCAGCAATGTTGAAAGTAGCATATGATAAACCACTTTGTATACTACCTCCCATTTGAGCACTCCACTTTCTTGACAGCAACATCCCATAGTGTGGTGGTATATCAACAACAAGAACATTCATAGTCAACACCAAATTAGGACATATTGCTAATTTATAAGGAATGGCTTCAATGGTACCAATCACAAGGACTTCTCTAGAATCCATTGCTTGACATCTCCCATGAGGAGTGTCCACTTGTAGTCCCATAGACCTCATAATTTCCACTAGCATAATAGTGTTTGATGCTCCTGAATCAATCATACAATTTTTTAGCTTCCTTCCATTAATTACCAGTGAAAGAGAAAATGGGTCAACAACTTTATGGGAAGAAGTTGTGTTTAAGAATATTTGAGGAATTTCAGAAGTTAATACTTCAACTTCCTTCCCTTTCCTAATTGGTTTCTTATCAACATTTCTTGTATTTTGAACCTTCATTGTAGGCACACTGTTTAATAATGACAGAACCTTTTCTTTATGTTCTTTGATTCTCATCATTTCTAAAAATGGCACTTTCACAGTCATTTGAGATAAACAATGACCCATATCTACTGGAGTATATTTTACATCTAGGGATTTTGATTTTTCAAAAATATTCTCCTCGATTTGTACATTCAGATTTGGTTGCCTAGATTTTTTATTTTCTATCCTAAGAGTAGATGTACTTATTTCTTGCTCTTTTGATTTTCCTTCTTGTATAACATTTGGTTCTAAGACTTTTTTCATAATTTTGACCTTAGGTTTGTTTGTATTTTCCCCAGTTCCTTCCTTCTTTTGTGCATATTTGGTGTCTATTTTGTTTTCTTTTATCAACACACCAGATGGCTGACTACTAGTACCACCCACTACTATGTTTGTTAAATGGTAATTACTTCTAGCCTTGTTCACTAAATCTGGAGTAATCTTTTCTTTCTCTTTATTTGAAGCTTTCCTGATAAATGGAAGATAATGATTGTTTTGAGCATGAAATCTTATATAGTCATCAGTTTCTTCTGCTTCACTGTCTAATAAGATTTATTGATGATGATTTTCTACATTTCTTTGTGAATGATATGAATCATGATTTTCAGTTTCATTGTCTGAATCTATATCATGACATGAGTAGGCATTTGTCATGTTATGATCACTTTGTTCACCTTTATAATTTTCTTGTTCTTCATTTTACTTTCAAATCCAAGGAAATAATATAATAATCAGGGTTGTGTGGGGCTTCACAAGCCTCACACTAGAAATCATCATTGCATAAATGGACATCATTCTTATGCAGAGGGTCCAGAGTTTTGATATCAGTTTTCTCTTTTCTAGGTGAAATAATAGGTTTCCCATCCTTAAACTGAGTTCCATAAGGATGATTTTGCATTCTACTCTGTGGATCATAACTATTGTTATAGGAAGGCTTAATGTTTTGAGGAGCCCTATATTCCTTATAATCTAATTCTTTTAGGTTACTCCTACTAAACCTTGAATCATCTCTCCTATTTAATTTACCAGACACCCTTCTATTCATTTCAATATTTACTGCTATCTTATAAGAATCAGTAAGAGTTCTATGGTTTTTATCCCTAAGAGAATATCCCATTTTAGAATCAAAGGCATTCAAATAAGTTTCTAAACATACCTCTTCATCTAGTCTTATTTTTTGAAACAGTTTGTGCATTGCTCTTTGAAATCTGGTATTAAACTCAGTGACCTCTTCATTGTAATTATTTTTGATGTTATTGAACTCTTCAGTTTGATTTCTAGATTTTGATTGCGTGTAATTTTTAGCATCAACGTTTTGGATCACACTCCGTGATCCATCATCAGGATAAGAGCAAAGAGCATGAAGGAATGAAAAAATTCTTTCATTCCTTCATGCTCTTTTCTCTTATCCTGATGATGGATCATGGAGTGTGATCTGAAACGTTGATGCTAAAAATTACACGCAATCAAAATCCAGAAATAAAACTGAAAAATTCTTATAGATTGTGGAAATCTGATCGATTTAAGATATTGAACTCATTCAGCAAGAATCCTTTGTTTGTTTTGTAACCATACTGATCTTTAAACAATTCAATTAGCTCATCCATGGAAACTAAAAAACCATTAGAAAGGCTTCTAAAACATTCTCTAGCATCCTCTACTAGAGACTCAACAAAAGCTTCATTAACACATCTTCATGAGTGATATTTAAATCATCAACAAAATCAATGAATTTTCTTAGGTGTGTTTCACAAGAAATAACATTATTACCTACGAACTTTGGGAGATTTTATCCTATATCATCCGCATCTTCTGGAAATGTATTGGGGTATCCAAGGATACCAATGAATTTAAACTATTTATACCTCTCAGTATGCAATGGTTTTCTTTGAAAGTCATCATTCTCTTTAAAAGTAGTGGCTTTTGCTTTAGAAGTTGTTGTATTCTCTATTCTAGCATAAGAATATTTGGAAGACTACAAAAAATCTATTTTCTTCTTCATTTCAATTGTTGCAGCTTCCATTTGTGCCTTTTCTAGCATTTTTTCCATGGTCTCCTTTTCAATTGTCAATTTATCAAGATCAATATCTAACTTGGACATTTGCTCTATTAGGACCTTGTGAACTTTAGGATCTTCATTTCTGCTTTTAGTCATCTTTTGTTTACCTCTATCCTTGTCCTCTGTGAACTAGAAGCTCTATGAGTAAGTGGTATTTCTTGGTCCTTTTGAGACCTCTTTGTATTCCTTGTAGTTTGATATCTTAAAGATCTTCTTTTAATTTTGTCAATATCTTTCTTTTCATGTTTTTTTCTTTTTTCTAAGCTCTTTTTCCTCTTCATTTGTTGAATAAGGGCAAGATGTTTCATGATGAGTGTCTCTTCTTCAGAAAGCTCATCAGAGGGAGCTTCCTCAAATTTTGAGCTAAATGTATATGTTCCTTCCCTCTCGCTAGAAGTGGAAGTAGCTATAGATGTTTGTAATACTTTCTCTATAGATTCTTGATATTCTGAAGTGTTTCCTCCATGGTTGAACTGATTGCTACCCTCCCCCCTAGTATTATCATTTTGAATTCTTGGCAAGACTTCAGTTATATTGACTTGGTTTCTCTTTTTTATCCAAGACATTTACTTCCTTGAAGTTGATGCAGAACCACCATCTAATGCAACTTCCAGATTCCTTTTAGCTTTTGACCTAGTATTCGTTTTGAAAGATATTTACTAATTTTTACTAATCACAGAGATTTATCTTTAGAGTCACCACCCAACAATTGTTTGGGATAGATGAATACTTATCAAAATTCCCTTAGCAACTATAATTGTTATTGTCTGCAACTAGACTTTGGGATAAGTTTTAAATATGATTTATGATCTCAATGTCCCCAGTAGAGTCGCCAATTTGTTAGGTGACTCAAATGGTCTAACTCAACTGCAATGAAATTTTTTAACTTTTAGAACACTAGATACTTCTAAATACTTCAACAAAACTTTACAATCTCTATCCCAAGTAGAGTCACCAATTTGTTAGGGTTTTTTCTTGCTGAACCTTCAAAAGGTACTTCAATACTTGATTAACTCTATGACTCCCAATATTTGAAACTAATGATCCAAGCAAGAGAAAACACTAATTGATGAGGATTTCTGATAATACTTGGGGAAACTTATTATCACCTCCTCCTTTTTAGGTTCCACAACACCCAGGCAGGTATTACCTATATAAAATTGTTGTCCCATAGTATTAGTAAATGTGGATACTGAATTGCTGCTTGTTTACTGTATTATCTTGTAAATTACTCTGCATAAAATTGAAAACAACTTGATAAAAAGCTTAACCATGAAAACTATTGAAATGATCACAACAAACAGTAGTACTTTAAGGATGTTCATCCTTCTTCTTTTTTAGTTCTTAGAACTTAGGAAGGGTAACCTATTTTAATCCTCTCTCAAAGGGATTAACAAAATGAATTGTATACCTTGATACAATTACTTAAAACCTTGAGTATTATGATTTTTGTATGAATGATTTAAGTATTTTTGATATTTGGATGATGATAAACTATTTGACAAATTCTAGACTAGTGCCTATCCTTGGGCTATAGAGTCAAAGATGCAAATCCATAGAAAAGCAAATAAAAATAATTTAGATTGCTTTACAACCTATACGCAACCCCAATAAGATGCCTTAAAAATTACTATTTCACGTCCACACCACTGTATCAAATCCTCAAATCTTGTTATGCTCCTTTAAACTACTCACAAAACTTAGTTCTTCCCTTGAAAGAAACTTGCAAGCAATTAGATAGTTACCTTGTAACTAATATGATTAAAATTCCTTACAGATTAAACATAAAAGAGCATACACAACAACTAAAGAGACAACAACAATATGGAATAAGAATTGCACTATATTTTATTTATAAATTCCTGCTTCAAGACATACAGAGACTAAAAGCTCCAAAAACTCAGACACAAATCTATAGTCTAGCTTTGTAATTATATTTCATCTCCCCATTTTTACAAAATTGATCCATATATATATCTAAACCATCTTGGAATCCTTTTTGGAAAGGATGCAACAAGCTTCAGATGGTTTTAGATACCTAACCCTAAATACAGATAAGACAAAAGACAAGAGAAACCAAGCGGTGGAAAGAAAAAATAGAGAATGAAATCTGATTTGCTCCTTTGTTTTCATATGATCTTTGACATCTTTGGTTGTGTATGTTGAGGATAGTCCCTAATTTGACATTAGTGATGAATAACCTTCTTGTCCTCCAAGAAATCTGTACAAGGTGTTCTGACATTCCTTTATTCTTCATCAATGATATCCAAATCTACTGTCACTGGCTTCTTCTTTCTGGGCTTTGTCAGAATGTCCCAGGCAGTCACTTCGTCCTCTTTTGGCCATTCAAAATTTTGAATATTCTCCATCTGATTATTTTGCCTCTCCCATCTAGCATCTGTTATGCTCTTAACATCAGATACAAATTTATTATAATATGATTCTACTTTAAATGCCTCATCCAAAAGTGCATTGAACCTTTCCATATCCAATTCTCCCTTATCTGATACATAAATGTCTTTATTTGGGAGTATATTGTCAAAATCTGATAACCATAGCCCTAATGGTTTAATTTGATCATTCTATGTTCTAATTGGGGGAACAAACCTATTATAACCCAACCTAAACATCTTTAATTTGGCCTCAATTTGATTGTCTTTACCTTTAAAAAAGGATAAGGTAGCCCCAATTTTCTCCATATCGGCCCCTACCAAAGTTACTATCTTAGGCAAATTTGATCTCAGTGGATAAACATATGCTAATCTCTCAAAAAGTGATGTGTTCCCAGACCAAGTTGCATAGTAGGGGTTCAAAATTGTCAAAAAACTTGCCACTTATGTCTATAGGCCTGGAAACCTACCATATGCTCCATATACTACATCTATCTTCTCCTTAACAGTATTAATTCTATGCTGAAAAATTGATACCAATGCTCCCAAAATTACGCCATTATGCTCAATGACCCCCTACTCTGCTTCAACCAATGTATCCCTTATATCTTCAGTATGGATTTCAGCATCTATAACCTCCTTGGGCTCAACAGGGGTAGGCTATGTTATTTCCATTAGCTATTTGGTAAGCTCATCTATAAGCTTATCCTTTTCCATGATTTTTATTGGGTCTAATTCCCTATCTTTTATAATATCACTAGTGTCACTAGTAAGCTTCTATAATTTTTCTGATAGCTAAGTTTTTTTTGCCTCATTCAATTGAGCAAAATGAGTCATTACTTGGGCTATCTCCAAGTCTCCCATGTTGTCAAGTGTCCAAATAAATTTTTTTCCCTCCATCTTCTCCTGAATATAAAGAATAGATGGATTTTGATCCTTAGCAACTAGGCTCCACATTGCAAGTTCTTGGGTTTTGGGATTATAGCCAAACCCTCTCATCATATTTCCATCCTGAGTCTTTGATGACAATTTAATGTTAGGATGTATTCTAATTTGATCTATGATAAAGGTTGAGGACAAGTCCCAGCCTTCCACAAGGAACATACCACTCGCTTTAACCAATTCTCTGGCCTGCTCTGGTGTTATTTCTTCAAATTCAGGATCATATTCCTATAATGTTTGTAAGGCCTCTTTAGTTACTGGATCACCTCCTTCCAGTTGCAACTACTTCCCAACCTACTGCTGCTTATTCCAAATAAGAAAATATTTGAATTCCTTAGTTTTTATGAAGTTTTCATCCTTAAGGAACTCTTCTTGATGCAAAAACCTTTCATTAATATGTGACCTGAGGGGTAATTCTTCCTCTTCCTCAAAATCTTTCTATAATTTATTCCCTTCCCTGATTTGATTTCTCAGCTGATGGTCATAGGGCCTATTCCTAGTTATTAGGGTTCCAATTTTATCTATTCTCCTTTTCTTATAAGGCTCCGCTACTTCCATATTCTATTTTTTAAGTGGGGGTTCATCCCTTCACTCCTTTTTCAGGGCCTCTATTAGGTCAATAATATTTTCCCCCTCATATGGCTGACCATATGCAATTGCCTAATAGTCTATATTGGTAGAAGGTGAAGGGTAACCTTGGTCACTGTCATCATCATATTCAGATTTTGAATGATCTTTGTGACCTTTCTTTGGCACTACTAGTGCATCCTCCAACTGATTACACAAGAAATTGTGATTGTCAATCATTGCATCTAGCCTTTTGATATAAGGCAAATTATGGCAGAACCCTCCAAAACTCATTCCCTTTCTCCTCACTTGTCTCTCCAAATCCATGATCTCATTAAATTTAGTTTATCTTTTACTCACCTCCTCATCCTCTAAGATATTTCTGATCTGATCTTCTTCCATAAATTCTTCATGTATTTTTATGTAAGGGATGGTAGGTGTAAGCAACTTCTTCGCACTTGGGATGAACCCCTCTCTGTCAATATGTTCATGTAGGACTACATTCATCCTGTAGTGATTCAACCAAGAATTCACCTGATCTAGGGCCCCTTTTCCAATGAGAAAATTGTAAACCCTGAACTGTCTAGGGGTGAAAGTTCCCTTTATGTGTGGAACAAGGTTCTCTTTATCTATTAAAATGAGCTGCCAAATGAACTCCAGGGCAGCTATCCTAGGTGGTACATGAAATGGTAAAATATGTGGAGGCTAAGGGAAACCATAAACCCTTATGAGGGTAAAATTTTGTTCATAGTAGAAATCACCCCAATTATGATCTCCTAAACATTTGTCCAAATATTGACAGGGCATCAACAATTGAATTAACCTAATGGGCAATCTAGGCTTATCAAATCCTAAGCACTTAAGCAATGGATATATTATCCAATTCTCGAAAGCTCAAAACTCCTATTTTCTAGATGTGTAATTCATCACTTTAATCCAAAACTGAATAGGGTTGTGCTGACTATGGTGAAATCTCTACGGTTGTAGTGATTGGCAGTCCAAAATTGAATAGTTGAAATAAAGAATAATATGCATAAGTATTGAATAATGCATGAATTTAGGATGATCCTTCTTAGCTTTTATTTCAATAAATCCCTGGTGCATTTGATCAATAATATATTGAATATAATCATAATTTGAAGTTGTGTGAAGATTCTGCATATCTAACACCATCATCAAAATGTCAGAAGTAATTGTTTCTGCTCCAGCATATTTTCCAAGCACTCTACATAGTGTGTATGCAATGTATTTCATGTAAAATTTTAGCTCCTTAAAGAAGTATGGGGTTGTTCCTGCCATAGGGGTTACATAGGCCTTCATTTTCTTAGGGAGGTGATGCTCCCTGATCAATTTAGCAACAATACCAGACTCCCTGGTATATCTATTTTCCAAACTCTTCAAATTTATCTCAGTAGCTATTGGGTAATACACATTAAAGGCTTTCATAAAGGTATTCCTATCCAGGGTGAGCATAGGCTTTCCATCATCCCTCTTAATGGATTTTATCAAAGGGTCATATCTACTGGCCAGTTCTAATATAAAGTCTACATCAACAAAGACATCAGGAACTAATAATCTGGCCAAACCACAGGTCCAAGGATTTGAGACAGGCATGGGTCCCTCACTATTGTTATAAAATTAATTGAAAAGTGAATATCCTGACGACCCTAGTGTTTTAGCATCTCTAACAAATGACATATCATCAATCAAAACATCTCCACTAACCTTTCGATTCTGACTAGAACTAGGAAGCAGAGTGAGGAATTCATTTGAGAAGTTTCTCTTTCCTTTTGAATCATCCTCAACATCTTTGTTTCTCCCACTGGTAGATGCCATACTCTGGGCCTAACTCATACTCTTTTTCTATTCTGATCACAACCCTAAATATTGATATTGAAACAAATACTATCAAACCCTCACCACAACTGTAAATTATGCTGAAATTCTATAATTTTGAACTTTGGAACAGTGTCAACTGCAACCTTTACCAAATTTCAAATCAAATAATCACCCTCAGAATAACTTGCTAGTAGAAATCTCAAATTCTCTCAAGCACACTAAAACTCTATAAACACTTCGCTCTAAGAAACAAAATCTTGGTAAAATGAAATGATAATGGACAAGTATACTTATAATTGCCAATTGAATGTGGATCATCACTTCTGGCTGGTAATTCCATCACTTCATTATGAGCTTCATATACTATGACATCAATTTTTGGCATTAGCCATAGCATTCATACTTTCAGACAATCAATTCTTGACGAGTGATTTCACATAAAAAACCTTACAAAATTCAAAATATAATCGGAATCACATCTAATTGGCTGCATTAACTCATACTATGGCTATTTTTCCATCTGTCAAAATCCTTAAAATATGATTGGCTAAAAATTATTCATAATGGAAAAGCTAAAAAGTCCATTTAACTCTGATTCATTTCTAGCGACTCAGTGACTGAACAATCTCTTTGTCGCTTAATGTTTTTACTAACTCCAGTTCCTTTAGGAGACTCAATGACTACCATCAAATTAACTCTTGATCCATGGTTTTCATGATGTCTCATGATACGTTAACTTAACCTTTCATTTTATAGAGACCTCGTGACAAAGCACTTTTCTTAACTTGTCTTTTACCTTTGGTTATATCAAGAGACTCAGTGACTGTTATTTGTCTATGTCGCTGGATAAATTTATTAACCTCTGTTTGATTATGCAACCCCGTGACTAAACACATTTAGTCTCTTAATCGCTTAATCATGTCTGAAATTTCAACCTTATCAAGAGATCACGTGAGCACCATTTGATTTTTCTTCATCGGATGGTTTTCATGGTGTCTCTTAATATTCAACTTAACTCACCATCTCTCATGAGACTATGTGACAATACATTTTCTTAAACTCATATAAAAAATCCTTCATTTATTCAGAGACCTAGCGACCATTTAGTCTATTTTGGCAAGTTGACTTCCTGAGTAATCATGACTTATTTTGTGTTTTCAATCATGGCAACAAAGTCATACTAAGTTTCTGTCGAAGATAACTTAAGAGATAAAATGACTAAGTATAGAATATGTTGGTTGTATTTCCTGTTTTTGCTGCTTCACCTTGTTCCTTGTCTTGCCCTCTGAAAATTTTCAGGTTTTCATGCTTAAACCTTGCCAAAATTGAAAAAACCCTGAAAACCCTAATTATCCCAGTGTTAAACGATGCATTGAAACCCTTGGTCATGTCTTATGTTTCATTGTTACCTTTTTCAAATCACTTAAGACATGTGCTTTAAGTTAAGTCACTTCATCGCGTTGCCCGGGAGCAATATTCCATATCCTCTCCCGACTTTGCTTTTCCATTATGTCACGTAGTCTCGTTACGAAATAGAATATTCCTTCAGTGTTTTGAGACTTGGTGATTTCCTTCAGTCGCGTAGTCGCATGATCTTCATGTCATAAACTTTAAAGAATGGGACCCACTGCTCAGTTGGGTGATCGCAAGAGAAGTCAAAAAGTCAAAGCAATGTTCTCAGACTTCACGATTACTTCATGTCGCGTGTGTTGGTGCCCAAAAATGCTGAATTGGATTTCCTATGGACTTGCCAATCCAATGTCTGGAAAACCAATTGTTTTTGGCCAACTAACGGGAATGATCGATTATGATCCTCTTCCCCTGCACTTCTAGCTCTGCAAGACCAAGGTGGGTGAACCTTTACCTTAACCACTATCTACTGGTTTAAGGAATTTTATAGCAGATAACTTGTGTACAAAATTCAACCGATCTCTCAAGATGGCAAGTAGGCTTGAATAAATCAAATTGTAAGCAATATATCGTAAACTGTAAACTGAAATACTTTGAGTAATTGAAAGAATGTTTAGTAAATATGTATGTAAATTGAAATGAATAGATAGATAAGATATCACAAAACTATAACAATGAACTGGATAACTATAATCCAAATAATAATTAGACTAGTGCCTTATTCTATCACGAGCAATAGAGTCACGATCATTCCAATCTTATGTTCAACCTCAGAGATAGTTTTACAAGAAAACTTATCACTTCAAAGGTGTTATGGAATGTACATGCAACCTAAAAAAAATTCAAAGATATTTCAAAAGGGTAATACTTCT
>MU228291.1:134511-146192 GCA_018584345.1 Thuja plicata | reverse complement strand
TCTAGAGTCTTCTTGGCTCTCTTCCCTAAATGGTCACATTCCTCCCTACTTTCAACCCAATAATATTGTGACAAGTGTCACAATTTGATGCATTTGAAGAAGCACAATCCATGTGCTCTCTTCTAGTAGAATCCTGACCTCTCTTCAGCTTTGCATCTGAACCACCCATTTTCAACCCCTTTTTTATAAATAGAAGGCATTTTTGAGAGCAAATGGCCCTCATTTTTAGAGTTAAATTGTATTGTTATGTTGTTTAGATATCCATAGAATTTTAGTTTCAATTCCATGCATTGTTATAATGTCAGTTTTCATATCTTAATTACATGCTTTCTAATCATTTAGCTTAGTTTTCAATTAAAGCTCTCATTCTTAGGAGTGTATTGTCACTGAATGGTGCATAATCTGAGGGCATGATTATGGCATTTTTCAAACTCTTCCTAGATAGCGAGCAATAAGTCAATTTTAGTGATTTGTATCTAACCATTGCTCTTTTATGCTATTTTTCACTAATCTAATGACTTATTGAAGTGTTGTGTTGCATGCAATAGGTGCATCATTTGACACTCGCATAAGGTATATTGGATACACTCTCAAAATTCTATGACAAATATACAGAAGTTGATAAGATAGAGATACATTACATGGTCATATCTCATATGATCAAGTTCAAGAAATCAGTTCTTGAACTCAAGACAGTGATACCAAATAACTTATGGAATGTATTGGAAACTATGAAAAGACATGCTATTGAGGAAGACATGAAGGTTAGAGAAGAAAATCTGGATACTCTTATCCATGTTTGTACACATGATGAGAAGGCTATTTTTCTACATCTTGTAAAGCCTCATCTCCAAAGTAAGACAAGAACTCTGCAAATAATGAACAAAGAGTATGAGCAGGTTGGTAAGGAGAATGAAAAGGAATTTGCCCAAGTCTTTATAGATAGACACATGTATCCACCAATGACACCCACTGTAAAAGCTACTCCAGCTCCTCCCAAAAAGGATACAACTCTAGAAATTCAGACTGCACCCATGATAGGTCCATAGGTCTCTGCGCCCACAGTAACAATAAATTCTGAGACAACTAAAGATACAAAAGATACTATAATAGTTGACAATGTCAAGATATCTATGATAGCTTTTGATAATGATATGAATAAGGTTGATGAAGCAATGAACATTGATGATACATCTCTACAACATAATGAAGTTCCTTTAATTGATCCAATAGATTTGGATAAGGAGAAAGACAATCAAGTTGATGAGTTACCAGCCAAAGAAGTACATATCAAAAGTTAATGTGTAGACACAAGTCAGAATACTATTCTATCACCATCCACCTCATTGTTGTCAAGGTTAACTCTTGACTCAGCTAGTTTTGACACATGGGAAGAAGAAGACCTAATTAAGATCAGCGTCCTTGCCATGGAAAAGTCAAAGGAGAAACATGTGATGAGGAACCCACATTTTATTGAATCAATAAACATTCTGAATGAGTTAGTTCTTGCTGAGAAGAAAGTTGCAAAATTTCAAATTATTGAACATGTGGATAATGTACTAACAAACTTCAAGTCACACTTCACTAGCTTAGTAGAGATAGCTACTAAGATTGAAGAAGATGAGTATAAGAAGGAGAGATTGAATGAAGTAGTGAAGAACTTTACCTTGGATTTGAACTCTCTAAAGATTGGACAGTCTATACTAAAAGAGTTGGCAGAAAAAGGGAAGAAAGTCAAAGCAAACTACATGGACAGAGTGAAGCTCACCTCTGATCACACCAAAAAGATAGCTGAAGCAGAGGAAATGGTGGATAACATAAGAAATTCTGTCAAGAATTCCATGCAGGACATGAACATATGCAACAACATCTACCAAGGACAATAGGACAAAATTGAGAAGGCAAAGATTGAAATAAGCAAGATAAGAGTTAGACAAACTCAGTTGAGAAATGCACATGCACCATCATTAGCAGTTCTTATTGAGAACATCAAACAGATAGATGATATAATGTAGACTTATGTTCAAGGTCCTTTCTTGGATCTAGTGAAAATGGAGAATTTAACATATGCTTTATGCACGCACCTCCAAACAGTTGATGCAATGAAATCATACTAGCAGAAAGAGATTCAGTCTCTTCAAGTTGTGTACCCTGATGTATATATGGAGTAAGTATGAAGATTTATAGTTTTTTGCACACCTTTGTCATTAATGTCAAACGGGGATTAGTATAGAATGTGTATATGAGGAATAGTATATATGTATATATCATTAAGTTATGATATATAGTCATTTTTGAATGAAGTCATTTTGAGTAACTTAGCCACATTCCTTTGTTGCCATAAATGAAAAAGGGGGAGATTGTTGGCAAGTTGACTTCCTGAGGAAGCATGGCTTATTTTTGTTGTCAATCATGGCAACAAAGTCATACTAAGTTTCTATCAAAGATAACTTAAGAGATAAAATGACTAAGTACAGAATACAGAGCAGTCAGACAGACACAGTGATTAGCACATCAGCACACATGTTAGAGACCACACCAGATCAAGTGTGCTTAGATATATACTCTATAGTGTATGTATATGCTATATCCAAACACGCAAGATATGAAACATCAATATAGAAAAGATACAGACAAATTAGTACACTGCAGTCCAGGAAACAGTTTAGTATACAGAGCACAGAAGCCGACTAATGTTTTGATCAGCGTGTATTATTTTGAGATACTAAGGCTAAGTGCCTTTAGTCATAAGTTTTCTATGATGTAATTAATGTTTTTGTAAACACACTTGAGCCGAATTGTTCAGAAGCATTGTATATTTTGTTAAGAGGCCGACTAAGTATTATGTTTTGGGTCGCACCTATTCATTTGTAAAGATATAAGTATGTAATGTATTGTTATATTATAGCGTGTAAGAGAAGTTGATGATTATGCAAGAAGAATTTATAGAGGGATAGTATAATGAAGTTAGAAGATGATATAGCTCTTTGAAGGAGTAAGAGCATCCACGCATACATGGAACTGATTAGACAACAATGTCAATACAGTAGTTCATTTTTGATATAGTGCATATCAACATTCAGAGGGTTATAGCCTTCATATTATTTTGGAAATGAGCCTAGGTGGTGAGCCACACACCCCTAATAGGGTTTTTATAAAAGAATCCTAACAGGTTCTGACCCTTAACCAGGTCATTGTACTCAATTTGTAAAGACTACTTCTAACAGGGCAAAGGAACTTTAACAGGTTCATTATACCTAGTACAATATTTTGTGGGTACTAATCCCCACCAGAGTTTTCCTCTGATCAAGGTTCTCCGTAATCATATCTTGTGTTATGTGTTCTTATGATTTGTTTCTTTGGATGCACATTTGATATATGTTTAATTGGCTAAAATACAATTAACAAGATAAACCCCCCTCTCAGTGTTTCTAACAATCTCCATGTCGCTTAATAGTTTCTAAACCATAGTTATAATCATGAGAACTCCCAACAACACTGTTTGTCTTAACTCATAAAGTTAAGTTAAAACCATGGGTTTATTAAGAGACAATGCGACTGAGAAAATTCAAAGTCGCCAAATAAAATAACTAACCCCACTTTTATCAAGAGACAAAGCGATTATCGTTGGATATTTTCTGAGATGAACGGTCTACATTAAGTCTCATATCCATTTTGGCATATTCGGTTTCATTAAGAGACAATGTGACCAAAGTTTTTCGCTAAGTCTCGAGACCATAAAGAATATTTTGTTTTTCTAATGAGACTTAGCGATAGTTAATAAGCACATGCAAATAAGTTCTGACTTAAAATATGAAAAAGGTAACACAAAAATAGAACCTGGACTGAACATTTATGGTTTTTCTTCATTTTCGAACAAAATTAACCTTTTGCTTAGGTTTTTTGACAGTTTGAACTAGGTTCTGGACAAAAACACAAATTGTAGAGACATGTAAATGACTTCAACCATAGATTTTTACCTTCTAGGCACAAGAAAATCAGAGACCTCAAGAATTTTTAGGGTAAACTTTCAAAACAAAGAATATAACCACCAAGGCCTACATAGGAGAATTAAATTCCAATTAGACCTATACTCTTAGAAGAGGACCTATATTAAATATAATTTAAGATTTGTTTCTCTGAAGATTGAAATAGCTGACCCGAAAGCGGGAATTAATTCTTTCCAAAGCCCGATATCTGGAAACCCTAAAAATTGGAAATCTGGACCTTAGGTTAGAAAAAGGTTGATTCTAACCTAGGTTAAGGTCGAGGTTGAACTTGAGCTAGGTCAAGGTTGAGGTTGACCTTGACCCAAAAATTTTGACTTTGACCATGAGGTCAAAAATCCTAGTTTGCAGTTTAGAGTGTTAGAAATAGGCTAGAAAAAGTGGGAAATGGAGCAGAACAGGGGAAAAAGCTAGATCCAAGTCAAAGACCCATTTAAGGTGCTTTACATGACCCCAAACCACTTACTCATAAGGATAACTGGTCTACAATGGAAGTGCTTCCATTTTCTGACTATAAATTTAGCCCCCACTTTAGCAAGAGTATGAACTCAATGTAAACTCTTGGTAAAGGAGATCATAAAGAACAATTATCTTATTGAAATCAAAAGGGACAAAGGAATTCTCAAGACCATAGGGTCTTAAGTCTTTATCAACCCTAAGATCATGATAAGAAAGACATCACAAGCTAAGGAGAAAAAGAAAGAGGGTGTGATTACCTCACCCAATGAGAACTTATGTCCCATTGTGAACCACACAAGGAATCAGTGCAACTAGAAAGATGGAGTTGAACTATCTAGTGAATGTGGCTACTCACTAGTCAACCCATTAGGGAGATCCATTCTTAAGGACACCTTTCAACATTAAGGGATCAAAAAATTGTAAATTGAAACTAGGGGATCAAGAGATCTGTATAAATTTAAATTGAAGGCATCAAGAGATCCTACAAGGTAAAAATCAATGCTTTAAGGATTAGTATTTAATCCATAAGGGAAAAAATTTTAAGTTTTGAAAATATTTTGAACGTGTGTGTGTGCTAAAAGTAGAGCGTATGCCCCCACATTAAAGTCATTGCTAACACTTTAACATGAGCTATATCTTTAACAAAAATATAAACAACTCTACTGATTACATTTCCACTACAAGATGCCCCCAAATGAAGACAAATAAAGGGAAATACCACATAAACATACAAAGAACACATAAGGGATCTACCTACTATGGGCTCAGTATGATCATAGGATAATAGGTATATATAGATATCATATTATTGCAAATTAATTGACATCATTCCCCAAAGAAAGGAGAACTACAATCACAATGGAGGAAAGAAAACTCAAGAGTTACGAAGAAGAGTCTTTTTGGACCACAACATGGAGACCAAAAATAATCTGTGCTACCATGTTGCAGATCCAAGCAGACTACACAAGGAAAAAATTTACGAACAATAGGACAAGTACAACATAACATGAAAACAACATATATAAGAGTAAAGATAGATATAGAGGAATTGTACAATAGGTTTGATTCCTTTATCACCTTGCACCAAAAAAGTAACAAGGGTCATATAAAAGATTCTAATGAACATTTAACAAACACATTATGGGAGAATCACAATACAACATGCTCACACAAAAAGGGCTACCATGAAGGATAAGCCAATCAGGCGTATCGCCTACTCTCCCCATCTCAGTTTATATCATTTAGGGAAGGTGGGAAACTTGCAAGAGGGACTGTATCCAATACAGTAGGAATAATAGTCAGGTCCAAACAAGGATCCTCTTGAGAATCATGATGTTCAATACTAGGTGTGATTATCAATTGAGTTGAAAGTATATGAGGTAAATCAGTATCAAGATCAATGGTCTAATATTCATCACTAGGATCAATAGGATCATCAAGAGTATCCTCCTCATCAAGATTAATTAAAATAGGATCTAAGATGTGAAAAGTATCATCATAATCATTCATCTTAACATCATTATGAACATTAACTTCTTCCAACACATCAGGCATAGGTTGGTCAAAAGAAGGTAAAGAATTTTGAAGAATAGAAGCACGGGCACTAGAATTAGCCCTACACTTCTTACAAAGTTCATTAGTAGATTTGTTACATTTATCTTTGTTTGACACATGTTGAGAACTAGGAGGAATAACAATTGGTTCCTTCAAAGGTTCAATAGGAGGGTTGGTAGGATTCGTAGTAGGCTGAGAAGTGACACTGGGAGGTTGAATAATAGAGCTAGTTGTAATGGATAAAGGAGGTATGGAAGGAGTAGGTAAAAGACCATAGTTAAGATCTATTTGAGGTATGCTTAACTCAAAAGTCTTGTGATGTTTATAGGCTTGATATGAATGAAAAAGGTTGTCAGGGCAAGGAAGACATGCATTAGGTAATGAAGGCCAAAAGAAATCAAATGTAGAAAAATCTCTAGGCCTAGAAGGTTGATACAAACTATGATTAATCATTTTCACTTCTCCATTATGAATGAACTTAAAACATTTATGAATAAGAGAAGAAATAGAATGCATAGCAGTTATCCAAGGCAAACCAAATTTGACTTGAAATTGATCAGAAGTAGGAACAACAATGAAGGTAGTATCTGCAACTTTACGACAAAGTTCAATAGGCAAGTTAATAGAACCAAGTGTAGGATAGACAAAACCATTACAAGTTTGGATCCATGCATCAGATGGATCATAAAACTCATGTTGTAGGTTTTTCATAAAAAGGTTTTCCTTAGTAATGATATTTATTAAAAATGTGCGATCAACAAGACAACCATGCGTAGGTATCTTAGCAATCCAAGCATAAATATAAAGGGGACCATTGGGAGCATTAATAGTCTCAGCATCATCAAAGGTAATTGAGAGTTCCCTAGGTCATTTATCCTTAGTTCATTTCTGAGGTTTAGGTGGAACTTGAAGTTGAAGTGGAGGAAAATGATATTGAACAGTAGGTTGAGTTGAAACAGTGCACTCCACATGATTAATAATGTGATTGAGATCATCCATCTTTGAATCATAAACAATATCCATAGAAGATGGCTGAGCAATGGTATTAGTATCATGTGTAGGTAAAGGATTCGTATAGATTTGAAGGTTTTGATTAGGAGGAGAGATATATTTCTTCTCATTAACATCAAAATTATCAACAAATAAAGCATTAGAATTGATTAAGTCTTGAACCTTATACTTTAGAGAATAACATTTTTCAGTATCATGGCCATTCTGTCGATGGTATTGACAAAAGATTTAGAATCAAAGGATTTTGATGCTATCATGGTAGGGAGAAGAGGTCGAATAGGAGGCAAAGTAATCATATTAGCACTTAACAACCTACTCATAATAGAACATAAAGATTCAGAGAGAGGAGTAAACATATGATTCATACGAAAAGCAGTGGATGCAGAAGTGTCATTGTTGGATGCAACAATAACTTAATCAGCAACTGAATTCATCTGTTTATTAATCTTGAAATAGTTGTTAGGTTTCTAAAACTTATTAGGATTAGGAGTAGCTTCACTCTTATCAACTAGAATAGGAGCCATTGGAGTGTTTCTCTCAAATTGACTCACTTTTAATTGATAATGATGAAGTGTTGCACAAAGTTGTTGAAAAGAGGTAAATTTAGTAAGCAGAATCTTATCTCTAATATCCTTTTGTAAATTTGAAATAAACATATGTTGAATATCAATATCAGGAAAAGGATAAGAAATTTGAGCATACAAATGCTTAAATCTACCAATAAAATCAGTCAATTTTTCTTTGATGTTTTGTTTACAATGAATTAACTCAGTTAAGGACACTTGCAGACCAATGTTATTTTGAAATTGTTGGATGAAGGTATTAGAAAATTTAGGAAAAGAATCAATATAATAAGGAGGTAAAGAACAATACCATTGCAAGGCCTTATCATGAAAAGTTCTAGCAAACAACTTAGCTAAAATCCTATGGTCATGAGCATAATCACTACAAAGGATTTGAAATGTTTTAACATGAGTAACAGGATCTCCTTTACCATTGTAATTCTCAAGACAAGGCATAAGAAATAGGGATCTTGACAATGTAACATAATAAATAGGGATCTTTAAGGTAATAGAATGTATAGATTTCAGATTTTCAGGGTTTTTAGATGTCTTGTTCATGTCAGGTTCACCTAATAGAATGTATTGTTCACGTCAGGTTCACAAAAATGCATAGAATAAAATATGGATAGGGTTTAGAACAATGGATATTTTCTCATAAAAGTGACCCTATGCACATATTATCCACTTACATTTAATTTTTATGATAAGGGGTGTAAATCTGGAAATACTTGCAAAGAATAATGGAGTAAAATACCTAGCTCACATCATAGCATATCTGGAAATACCCTTTTTGTGATACTTGTGTTGAGTTTCTGGAAAATCTACAACCGTATTTGGAATAGGAATGCAGAGATGGAAAAAACCCAGAAATCATTTTCTGCTCTGGCTCAGTTCCAATTTTGACCCTCAAGTCAATGTCACCACTGACCTAGACTTTTTTATCCTGACCTAGGGAAGAATCAACCACTAAAACCTCCGACAGAAAATCTATTTTTGGATCCCGATAGTTTGCTAAAAAGGGTATCCAAATTTGCACTCTGATCCACTGTTCCAAACTTGTCCCTGCAAGAAATATGGTTTGTTTGTTGGGGGGGAGGGGTTTGCCTTGGTCAAACCTAGGTTTTGGAATTAACCTTATACTATAATTTAAATTGCATAAATAAACAAAGAAAATAGAACAATTCACCTTGCTTATGTAGAAGCCCTTATGGTGGATTCGAATCCGTGGATCCACAAGTATGTATGCACCAAATGGATGTAGAATCTAGAATTTCAGATATAGGATATCTCAAATCAATTGCTTGAAGATCTTCAACACCAATCTTGAATGGATCTTGGAATAGGAAGAGGCTTGGAGGAATGTGGATGGAGAAATCTTCAATAAGAGGGCTCCATAGTGCTTGAATCCTTCAATGGCTACCAATGGATCTCCTTGATGAATTGAGTTCTTGAATGCTTGATAGTAGATTCTTGCTTCAATAGATCATGCATAGAGTTTGTATGGATGGAATTTCTTCTTGTGTCTAGGATTGTTAGAGAAAATGAGAGGAGAAGGATTCCTTATATATGAATCTAGGGAACAATCTTCTAGAGAGGCCTACATAGGAGAATTAAATTCCAATTAGACCTATATCCCTATAAGTGGACCTATATTAAATATAATTTAATAATCATTGCTCTAAAGACCAAAATAGACGACCTAGAAGTGAGAATTAAATCTTTCCAAAGACCGACATTCGAAAACCTGAGAAACCTGAAATATGGACCCTTGGCCAGAAAAAAGGTTGATCCTAACCTAGGTCAAGGTTGAGTTCGACCTTGATAGAGAAAGGTCAATTTTGACCCTAAGGTCAAAAATCTTAGTTTTATAGTTTAGGATGCTAGAAACAGGCCAGAGAAAAGTGGAAAATAGGGAAAAATAGGGGAGAAATCTATATCCAAGTCAAATGCCCATTCAAGTCACTTATCATGATCCCAAACCACTTACTCAAAAGGCTAAACCAGTCCACAATGGAAGTGCTTCCATTTTTTGACTATACACTAACTACCCATAGGCTTTGGTGGTTCAGACTGAACTTATAGCATGATCACAGGTTCAAATACTTAAAGGTTCACAAATGTCTTGGTAATGTCTAAAAATAGAGTACAAAAATCAACATAAAATAGAGACAAATTATTGTCCCATCATCTGGCCCCCTACAAGTATAATGCTTGTCCTTAATCATTACACTTCTTTTCAATTCCTCTAAATTCTCCAACCTTTGTCTTCCCTCTTCTCCTTCTCTTAAAGGTGTAGTAGAACCCTTTGGTTTTCTCCCATATGTCCACTTTGTAATCCTCCTACAGCTAGTCTAACTTTGTAGCATTGGTGGCTGAATTTTTAGGGGACACCAAAGCTCATGCCTAATTTGTATGGCAAACTGTATATATTTTGGTGCCCTATGTATTGTTGCTTCAAGGTTAATAGGACTGTATGGTTCTTCTTTCTTGAAGACTTTTTGAAATCTATTCCACCTATTTCTGACACCAGCTAGGGCTCTCTGAAAGGTAAAGTAGGACATCCCTTGGTATTTGGCAAAAAACCTCTTCTCTGGCATCGAACCTGGTACAGAGCACCCTAGGGTTTTAGCTCCAAAACCCTAATAGTTTAACAGAGGTGGTCCAGGAGCAGATCACAGTGAATGACAAATTTTTTTTTGGCTGGCAGTTTCTGTTATTCTCCAAAACCTTAACAGTTCTTAGCTCTTGTCGCAAAGTCGCAGATGCTCAGTGGTCAATAGAAAATAGTGAATCAAAAACTCACGAGCTGATCAGTGGTTAAGTTCTTAAGTGTGCGAGTGAGCGATGATGAGCTCATCACACAATCGTAGGTGATTAGCAGTTAAGAAAAAATAGTGCGCGAAAATGCGAGGACAGGGTATCGCAGACTCGCGAGTAGATCGGCGGCTAGTGGAAGACGGCTGCGACAAGGTGACAAATAGCTCATCGCACAGTTGGTGGTCTATCGGTGGTCAGTTTGAAATGGGTGTGACAGTGCGATAACCGTGTATCATGAAGTCGCTGGGTACTCAGCGGTTAAGGGAAGATAGTTGTGGGAGCACGACAATCACCTATCGCACAGTCGCAAGTTGCTCGGCGGTTAATTTCCTAGGTATGCGAGTACGCGACAACAAGACATCGCAAGGTCGCAGAGACATTGTCAGCTCAGTTCAAAGTGTTGTGAGTGCGTGACATCTATGTATCGCATACTCGCAGATGAATTGTCATCTCATCTATAAGAGGCACAAGCGCGCGATAATAATGCATCGCACAGTCGCAGGGTAACCGGCAACTCGTGTACTAGCATTGCAAGCGCACAACGATGATGCATCACCTAGTCACAGATGAATAGGAAGCTCGTCCAGAAGTGTTGCAAGCATGCAACAATAGGGCATCGCAAGGTCACACACATAATTTTATGACTCGCGACTATGCGATTAAACATCTGGAGTAAGGAAGCGCCTGATCGAGCTGAGAAAGCATCGCGATACCGCGACAAAGGGAAGGTTGACTTGTCAACATGGAAGATGGAAGCTGAAAAGTCAGGAAATGCCAAAATGAAAGAGAATGCCACGAAGGAAAATGTTTTCCATGTCGACAACCATGCATAAGAAGATCTTGATGATAGTTACAGGAAGAAGATGAAGAGCCGAGGTAGTTGGGATTCTTCAGACGAAAGGTAACCTAGAAACAGTTACAAATCAAGACCAGGCCGAGTTATAAAATGGAGGAAAAAAACTTGTAGAAGGTTGTTTTTGGAGAAATTCGAGACAGAGAAGACTAGCAGAGAAGATTTTTAGTTTACATTGTAATTCTCAGATTTTCAATAAAGAGTATTTTTCTGTGCTTTCTGTGTGTGTTCCTATTGTGTGCAGATTTCTGTAGAGTAGTATTTTGAATTCAGTTCAGTACCATGGATGATTTTTGACTCTTATAATCCATACTATGGAGTGTGACCATCAAGAAGCATCCCCCATGTATTTTATTTTTGTTTCAGTGTTTGTGTTGGAGAAGAGGCTAGTCAGAATTGTAAACAAGTCCTAGGCGA
>MU228291.1:82752-97011 GCA_018584345.1 Thuja plicata | reverse complement strand
TTCAAAGTGAAGAAGATGAAGACATGTCATATGCTGGAGATGATTATGAAGAGGTTGATTTGTCTAAAATAGAGATGAATTCTATTGTTTCAGCTAACAATGATGATAGCATTGATTTTTCAGTTTGCATGTTTTCATCATATGATTTTCCATGTGAAGTTGCTGCTTATGGATTAATGTCAGACATGTGTAAACCAACCTTAGAAAAAATTCAAAAAGAATCAGTGCTCTACGAAAAGGAAGTTAATCATGCTAATGTTACCTCTCATAACACAGATTTACATCAAGGAAATGTGTGCCAAGATGATAATAAGTACAATGAACTACCTGATGATTTATTTGAACCTTAGTTTGAAATGTTTGATGTGGAGCTAGGAGAAGATTCAAATTCTACTTCAGATTATTTTCTTCAGCCAGAGATATGTTCATTTTTGCAAGCAAGGGGTGATGATGAAAGTGTTGATGCATTTTCATTTAAAGATGTTGAAAAGAATCAACAAGGACATGTCAGCTATCAGACAGAAAATGAGTGTCTTCTTTTTCCAATAGAGCATGGTAATGTTTCTCGGGATGAACTAAATATGAAGCCACAAGTGGTAGTTCATCATGATTCAATTCAGTGCTTGCGTGATACACATTGGATGGAATATGAATCTTTTTCCTTTGATATCCAAGCATTACTTGAAGTAAATCAACATCCTTCCAGCCATGTAGTGGATTTGGAATGTTTTTCTTTTCAGCTGGTTGGAAATTTAATAGAATGTGATAGCCTTCTGTTACATAGTGATCAACACATTTTGTACTTTTGTGATTTCCCAATGCAAATTGACAGTAAAATTATTGATTATTTTATATATGATGTGCTGAAGATTTGCGGCAGTGTGTTGGATCAAGTAGATGAAAGTGATATTTTTAGTTTACCTGTGTTTCATGGAGATGAGAACCATATTTTTGATAGGGGCAGGTGTAGTTTCAGCTGTGAAAGGGCTTGAGGTTCTTGTAAATAATGTATGTATTTGTGAAGTTGCTTTGTTTTTAGTTGTGTGTGTCTTTCAATAAGGATTTCTAGAGAGAGATAATTTTGAAGTCAGAAGAGAAAGGAAAATCTGATTCATTTTTGAATGATCTATTGTACCAATGATTCTGAATTCTCTGCATGCCCGCATGGGGCATGCATCCCCAGATAGAGCCATTGTTAGAACTGTATTGAAAAAATTTTAATTTCCTGGTCTTTAGATTTTCTCGGGCTTATTTGATTTTAAATTCTGTGCTTTGCCACGCGAAAATGGTCAAATCCCTTTCTGAAGTCATTTTTTACCTTAGTCACTTTGTCGCATCGGTCTTTTTAAACTTGTCTTTAAGTTGTGCGAGTGCGCGATGAGATATCAATGAAGAAAATCGTGCAGTCGCGAGCTGTTTATGCCAAGTTTTGGTTTGTCTACGAGTGAGCGGGTTCATGTTCTGCAATGAAAATCGCGCAGTTGCAATGTCTTATAAAGGTCAAGCTATAGATCTGCGAGATAGTGACAGGTCAAAATTGTGTTAGTCGTGCAGTCGCTATAAGATTATTCTGTCTATCTCATGCAGTGCGAGTGCGCGACAAGGTCCTGTTCTGCTAGGTTGCTCACTCTCTTAGGTTCTAACTCTGTTATGTTTTGTAGTGTGAGTGCGCGATGAAAGCATGAAAGACAAAGATGAAGATGCCATCGCTCAGTCGCACAGGTCATTTTTCAAAGTTCTTAAAGGTTTGCGACCGAGCGACTAAAGGATTATTCAATGCATCACTCACTCGCTGATGCTTTGAGGTGATCAGAAAAGAGCCCACGGGTGTGCGATGAGCCAAAAGGGGAAGGTCATCACTCAGTCGCGATTTAATGAAGATGATCAGAAACTAGCTCGCGAGTTTGAGACTAAGAACAAAAAAGACACATCGCTCACTCACGCAAGAGATAAAGCAAAAGTATTAAGTGGTGCGGGTGTGTGACAAGTCAGAAAATACAAAGCATCGCTCAAATTGCCAATAAACAGAAATGGAAAGAAAAAAGCTCGCGACCGAGCGACTAAGTGAAAAATGAAGCAGTCGCACACTCGCAGTCCAGCATAAAGTGAAATTTCTGAGTTTGCAAGTGTGCGACCAGATAGAGCAGTCAGTAAAGGAATGAATCGCCGCTCATCTACTCATATCCAAAAGTAAAATTTTCAAGTTAGCGAGTGTGCAATTAGGGAGTAGCTGAAGGATAAGAGGCATTGTCGCCCAGTCACTCAGATTCAGGTATAATGAAAATTTAGCTCATGAGTGTGCGACAAGTCAAAAAATGAAGGGCATCGCTCACTCGCGTGACCCCAAAAGTAGACCATAAAAGTAGCATGAGTATGCGATAGACTTAAGATGAAGTTAAGAGCTAGTGTGTCGCTCACTCGTAGAAGGTGAAAAACAGAGCAAGGATGGATGGCAAGTTTGCAACCAGTCAAAGAATAGATGTGTCGCTCACTCGCAAGGGTCTTTCCAAAAATGAATACAGTGCAGTATGTGGCTATTTTTAGAGCTGATGATGCATAATATAAAGGTTTTCCTGTTCAAATTACCCTACGTTAGCTAAAGTGCCACCAAAGAGGAAACCAGGAGCCAGGAAGATATTTTGGAAATGTATTGTTTTTGTATCCGGTGACTCATGAGCCTACTAGAGGAGATAAAAACAGGTGTTCTCAGGAGAAAAAAGGAGATTGTTCATTCAGTTCAGGGGGATGATTCATCAAATGAAGAGTCCAACAAGTGTCCTCTTTTGTTTCCTTCTGAAATGTTCCCCTTCTCCTTCTTATTCAGATTTTGGTTTTTTTGTAAGGGGTTCTGAATTTTGGTTCTCCAAGGGAGAAATCCAAAGCAAGTTCCATTAATGGAAGCTTGGTTCTGAAACTACTATTTTAGCCTAAGTGTAATGTTAATTTGAGTGTACTAAAATAGGTTTTATCATTAAAATATGACTGGAATCTCATTGCAAATACTTGAATGTCTCTGTGTGTTTTAGAAGTTCTTATGAATTGGATTTGTAAGGCAATGTCCAATTTGTCATTTACAAGGTAGACTGTGAGTTTGTCCATTAGTTTCCTTCAAGGAAGGAGTAAATCAGGTTGGATAATCTCTGAGAATTTCATTAATGTATGGATTTGGTGATCATGTGTTTACAGTGAAAATGGTATTCTGTAAGGCAGGGTATTGGTTCTAGTTGTTTTTGAATTGATTGAGTTTTGTGGATGTTTTCTCAATTTGACTCTGCACCCCAGGATAAGGCACTAGTCTTACACCAGACTTGCATCCAAAGCATTAAAAATCGATCACATTTCCTTTTATGTTTTGGTGTGTTGAAAGATAAACCAAGTATGATGGGCTAGAAGCCATCCCCTGATTCATTCAGAGTAATGAATCCCTTAACAGGATGTTAGTGTCTTGTTTAATCCATGTTTATACCTGCCTATGATTTTTAGAGAAATTATCATTTGAGGTAGATGTTCATAGGTATACCCACCTGGGTCTGTGGAGCCTGAAGTGTAGTAGGATTTGTTTCATCCTTGTTAATTAGCCTTTCTCTTGACTAGACAAAGAGCAATAAAAGGGAGAGATCACGTTGGTGTTCTAGTTTTTTCTCCTTCAAGAAAAATAGCTAACAAAGCCCATGGATGATGTTGAGTGAAAAAGAACACTTTCTCTTTGTCTCCTTATATTTTCATCTACTTAGTAGGAAGGCGTTAGTTCTCCAAATTTTTTACCAAATTCCACCCACAATCTTTCTTTTGCTTGTGGTAGTGAGGATAGTACTCAGCTAGCTGTGCTTCGGCATCTGCATGCTTCTTCTTGACAATCATTGTATCCAGGTGTGTAGCAACATCATTTATGATATCTTTCTGAAAGTCTGACAACAGGTTTGAGATTTCCAACTTAGAAAATGCCCGAGCTATTTCCCTTAGTAAGTGTAGACCAAAATCCTTTGCCCTTCTTTATAGCTAATCTTGAATAGTTGAGGCATATTTTTTTAAGGTCATCCCAAGAAGATTGGGATATATCTCATCAATCCATGTGGTCTAATGCTTCTAGATAGTTGTCATTTACTCCCCTCAAGAAAATGAGCTTCTGTGAATCCTCCTCTAACACATGTTGTGGATTCTTCTGCAGGTTATAAGAGAAATGTGAAATATAGTCTTCTACAGTTTCATCTTCCTTCTATAACATTAAAAAAATTTAATCTCCTCTTGGGTCACCCCCTTGCATTACTCTTTGTATTTTTACAAAAATAGAGTATGCATCTCATCCTAGTTGGTTGATGCATTAGCTCCTAATCCCATAAACCATCATAGCATGGACTCCTTCAATGTTGCTGGAAAAAAATTGAGCTTTTGGCCATTTGTGTGGTAGTCAAATCTTTGACAAAAAATCTCAAACTCAAACAAAAAGGTTTCAGGGTCTTCAGTTATAGGCCATAGAACTTTGGAAGTACAACAGTGGGTATGTTCTTGAGGTTACCATTGTTGATAAGGCTAGGAAGAGGAAATGGAAAGGTAGGTTGTGCCATTACTGGAGGTATTTAGAAATGTATTTTCTAATGGAAAGGAACATTAGCCACGGGGTTATGAATGAAAGGTGTACTTGGAGCGAAATTATCAAGAAAACTGGCCAAAATCTTAGCAAAAGGTCGAACGACAACTAGATCAAAAGGCTCTACTTTAGAGGAAGATGTAAGAAATTTAGGACTTGTGTCAATAAAAGGTAACTCAACTTCTTCATTCAGATTAGCAGATTCTATTGAAATAAATCTACCATTTTCATCTCATCTTCTTTCTCTTCGATTCATGCAAGTAATTTCTTAAACTTGTGAAGCAAGTTCAGGACTGCAAACTACTATCTAGAAAATAGGGAACTTTTTTTTAAAAAAAAGTGAAAAATGACTCAATAATATTCTCAGCTTGATATCATTCCCAACAACTGTGCCAAAAATGAACATCCCCACAATAGGTACTAATAATCATGCCAAAGCTTCTCCTAGGAATAGTGTATTCAAACTAAGGATTACTTTTCCTATCATGAAGTGTATTTGAATTGTCAACCCAGGGATGTATGCTTGAAATGGGACAACACGATTTTTGCATTAAGTCCCTCAAAGAACCATATCACTTATGCTGTAGGAAGGAAAAATATATGAAAGAGACCTATGCTATTTTTGTAGGAAGGTAAACACACACAACTACTTAATGAAAATAATGTTGAAAGCTGTAAACTCAACTAAAACCTATTCTATCAACCCAAAGCATTCACTATAATTATCCTTGCAAGTGTTGAAGGAACATAGATGAGTTATAATGTTTTAGGAGGAAACAATAAACTCTACTTAAAATGTTGTAAATGTTGAAAGAAACTCTAACCTATTCTAACATAATCCACCTCCCAAGTGGGCCCCCTTGGTTGGATTCTGCTAACTACTAACACAAAATATAACTCAAAATACTCCTTCATTATATTTCCAGAAATTGATTACATCATAATGAAAACAATGCCCGAAACAAGAAAGAGTAACTTTGTCGTGCAAATGCAACAATAGTATATTATCCAACTAACTACAAATTAATTATCAAATCCCTTTATATAGATGATTGATGTTTATTCAAAGAATACAGATAAATTCTAACTAATTCATGCCATAGAGAAAGGAGAATGGAACATACCACCATAGAATGTCCTAAAGTATGGATAACCGATTCAACATAGTATTGATAGCTGAGAAAATATAGAAGAGTTATGTTCCTATACTCCCTGAGATGATGATTCCTCCAATATAGTAGGCATGTCTCATGGTATCATAACGGTTGTCCCCATCGCATCTGAGACTTCATCATTTCATTTTCAATGTTGTCAATTCCACTCTCAATCCGCTCCTCTTTTCTGGCAGGTTAGTAGCACATGTAGATATATATTCAAGTCAACTATTCAGCTCAATCCAAATATTAGAACACACATTCAAATTGTTCTATGAAATTCTATGATAGATATATAACATTTAGAAAAATATGTCATTACTCTCACCATAGGATTTGGTGGTTCATACTGAACTTATAGCATGATCACAAGTTCAAATACTTAAATGTTCACAAATGTCTTGGTAATGTCTAAAAATAGAGTATAAAAATCAACATAAAATAGAGAAAAATTATTGTCCAGTCAGGAGGCTTGGATGACAAATCTACATAATGAAATATTTCATGAGAACCTGAAGCTTAATGGGCAGACAATCAGATGTCATGCACAACATGGTTCCCCAGAGAATGATCTACATCCAATGCTTATACTTTTTGGATACAAGAAACTTTGACTCCTTGAAAATGAAAGGGGTAGATGTAATTTTGTAAAATGATCCATGATACTATTGTAAATTCTCATTGATATTACTTTGTTAAAATATTTCATATTCAATATAAAAAAAAATAATCTATTTATTATTTAAAAAATATATTTTCTATGATTTACATGAGTTGTTTAATTAAGAGCAAATGCATAATCTATATGTAAAACTTTGGAGTAGAAATATGAATGTAAACATTAAAACAAATAAAGAAAATTTTTAGTGTTTGATAATATTATCTTCTTCAACAAAAAGTTACAAAGATTCAAATGATATCACTTTTTAAAACTACATTAAAATTTTAAAATTAAATTTTTTTATAAAAAATAGATTTAATGGAACATATAACTTGAATAAATTAAAGATAATAATTTTCAACAATGCATAGTATTACTTGATGTTGTTTCTTGAAGTGATTGTGATTTTTTTTCATCAAAGTTTAATATCACACTCTCTGATCTATCATTAGTATTTTTCTATTCCTTGAACTCTCTCATCGGCAAGATGGACCATAGAATATGATTTGAAACATTGTTGACAAATAGAAAAAAATAATATAACTTGAATGTAAAATTGTGATTCAACAATTGTTCTGTCACAAAATATAATAGTAAATAAATTGTTTTTGATTAAGGTAAAATAGGTTTTGAAGGTCTAAAAAACCCTTTACAAGTAGATTTAGGTAGGATCTGTAACCTAAAAATGATGGCTACAAATAATGATAAGCAATCAATAGTAGCTATATTCGTAACAAACCATTAGTAGCTGAAAAATACTACAAAGAGGTGTTCAAGCTGGAAGTACCAAATTCCCAAAGCCTCAAACAACTAAAAAGGGGATTTTACATGGCTCCCTCAACTATGCATGGGTTTTGATAGGCTCTCATAACTTCAACCATGAGTTGTACCTAGATCCCATAATTGGACCAAAAAATCCCAGCTAGAAACCAACAAAGGTCTAGACAATCAAACATAAAAGCTTCATACAAGGCATTTTAAAAGGCTCCCCTAACCTTCATCATAACACACTTTCTCACAATAATACCTTCTCTAGAACCATACAATTCCACCTTATATCAATCAACAATACTAGACAAAAAGATCCCACGAACAACCACCTCCTCTTGGCTACACAAAAATCCACCTCAATAGGAAATTCAACCAAGAATAAAGAAACCTTCTTTATAGAATGAATTCTATACAAAGAGATGAGGAGATAAGGAATAAGATCATCTACATTCAACCCCTTAAAACAGTCACTCCCAAACTCCACCAACAACCCTGCAACCAAGAACCAAACATCACTAGCACTAAAAATACTTGATAGGGAAAAGGATGGCTAGAGTAGTGAGAGGAAGGGGAAGGAAATGAAGACAACAAAGTACATCCACTGAAGATAGTCACAACCTTCCACAACAATAACCCCTTCAATTGAAATTTGCTTACCTATCATAATCCAGGGCAACAAGATAGAAGGGATCCATTGAAGAGAGAGGAGGTGGGAGGGGAAAAGAACATCAATGTCCTTCCTCTTAAAACACTCACATCCCAACACCTCTGATGCCACTTCAATCAAGATCTCACCATTCCAATAAAAATCACAACACCGTAGGATGAAAGACATCGAACATAGGAAGACTGGGTAGAATGGTATATACATAGTAATGCACATCCTCTTAAAACACATACAACCAGCCAACCCCAACCATCTTATACCTAGAGACCAACAAAATGTTGCAGTGAGAGATAATACCTTCATTAAAAAAGGAACCCTAAAAATGGAAGAAATCATTCTAAATGGATGAGATAATCAAACCACACTCCCTTAAGAAAACCATCACTAGCCATCTTCTCTAACTATACAAGTACGATACCAGCTTCCCACAAAGAGAAACATCCCAAAGCACTACACCAAGAACCAGCACTAGCAATAAAACAAGAGGTCTTCAAGACATGGACAACACAATTTTTTTTTAAAAGAGGAAGAGAAAATACAATTGACAAAAAAACACAAATAATAAAGATGAAAGAAGGATACAAAATAAAATAACTTTATTTTTTCATATTCTTCAAAAAAGAAAAGCATTCAAAACATAAAATACTTTTTTGCATATAATAGAGTTTCTTCTCACTTTTATTCTGAATAAAATTAAAAAAAAAAACCTTGTTTCTTCACTATATGTTTTTTTTCTACAACAATACAAAAAAACACTCTTTTTATTTTTTTCTCAGACCGGTTTGCTCTGTCTTTTCTAGACTTTTTCACTCTAAAATATGACTCTATATTTCTATTCAAATGCCTTGAAAATAAACCATGGGAAGAAAAAAATAGATAATTAAAATGCAATTGAAACACATATGTACCCATATCCTACAAACATCACAATTCATTATTTTTAATTTTAAAAAAAATCTTGGTTTTGAGGATGAAAGGAGTCAAATTTGAGTGAAAAGATAGGAAGTGAGAGAAGACAGTGAAAGCTATGGAACAATAATAAGTAGAGGTAGTTGGGATTAATTTTAACATCCCCCCTTAATCATAACTTCTAGCATCTCTAATACCTAATCGATATTTTTGAAACACAAAACTTTCTTTCGCTAAAGCCTTGGTGAAAATGTCTATACATTGATCTTGAGACTTGCAAAAATCCAAAAATATTTCTCTATT
This sequence comes from Thuja plicata, assembly GCA_018584345.1. Lineage (NCBI taxonomy): Eukaryota > Viridiplantae > Streptophyta > Pinopsida > Cupressales > Cupressaceae > Thuja > Thuja plicata. The sequence continues at coordinate 87,958 of MU228291.1, read as the reverse complement.
GTTGATTATTTCTCTGATGAAGTGCTACCATGTGTCAATATGTTTGTTTCTTTTGTGAAAAAATAGATTATTGGATGATGCTATAGCTGAATTATTGTCATAATATATCATTGTTGCTTCTTGTTTTTCTTGAGATCCTTTAGCATTCTTCTCATCCAACCTTCTTGGCAGGATGCACTTGCAGATGCTACATACTCTTCTTCAACTGATGAAAGAGTGATGATTGGTTTTTTTTTTGAAGCCCATGATACTACACCTATTCCAAAAAAAAATACATAACCAAAAATGATCTTCCTATCATCAATTCATCTTGCACAATCACTATCTGTATGACCTATGAGCTTGAACTTATTTGAATTTTCAAATTGAATGTCATAGTTCCTTGTTCCACTCACATATCTAAGAATCATTTTTTATTTCTTTCCAATAAGAAACTTTTGGAGACTCCATGAACCTTGAAACAAGACTCACAACATACATAATATCAGATCAAGTGTGGTTGTTAAATACATGATGTTGCCAACAAGCCTTTTATATAAATTTGGATCAATCTTAGCTCCATCATCATCCTAGCTTTATTTCAATCCCGTGACTATTAGTGTTGGAGCTGATTCGCAATTTTCCATATTAAACCTTTTCAAAATGTCATTTTTATACTTGGTTTGAGATATGAATATACCATTATCACTTTGATTAATTTCAATGCCAATAAGATACTTCATTAGGCCTAAATCAATCAATTCAAACTTCTTTCTCATGGATCCTTTGAAAAATCAATTTCCAAATCACTCATCAATATCAAATCATCAACATACAAGCAAACAATTATGATCTCACCTTGCTCATTCATCTTGGTATACAATGTAGGCTGATTGTTGCACTTGTTGAAGCCATTTTGCAAAAGATAAGAGTTAATTCTACTATACCAAGCTCTTGGGGATTGCTTCAGTCCATAGAATGCCTTTTTTAGTTTCTATACTTTGTTTTCTTGACACCAAATCTCATACCCAGGAGACTGCTCCACATAAAATTCTTCAATATAGCTATTCAAGAAAGCTGATTTTACATCCATTTAGTAAACAGGCCACTTGTTATGATCTGTTATTGCAATTATTGTTCTAATGATGTCTAAATATGCTACTGGAGAAAATGTCTCATTGTAATCAACTCTAGGCTATTGTGAACAAGCTTTTTCCACTAGTACTACTTTATGATTTTGCACATCACCATTTACCTCTAACTTGGTTTTGTAAACCCATTTCACTCCTATGAGATCTTTGTCTTTTGGAAGACTCACCAAATCCCACGTTTAATTTTTTTCAATTACATCAATTTCTTCATCCATTACATTTACCCATTTTTAATGTCGATGGTATCTTCGTAATGAATTAGATCTTCTATTTGTGAATAAAATGAAAAAAGAGAATTTAGACCATCATTGTTCTCACCTTCATTTTTTTCATAAATTTCTCTTAAACTTCTAATTTTTTTGTCTCCTCTAGATTTTCAATGTCGAATTTGACATATCACTTGCACTAGAACTTGTGGAAAGTGGACTTGATGGTCCTACACCTTGATTTCCACTTGTAGATGATGTTTGTTGTATGTTTGAAGGAGTGGATGCTTGAATGTGTCAGGTTTTTCTTACAGTTAATGATGGTGTCATTTCATGACAAACTTGCTAACCTTGAGTGGGAGTGGAAGAATTCACATTTGATGGAGTACCTACTAGTATAAAAGCTTCTATATCATCTTGTGGTAAATTGGCTACAATATTTATTGTCTTCTCCAAAAGTCCATCCCATGCTTCATCTTCTACAAATTGCACATCTCTTTTGATTATAACTTTGTTGGTTATTGGATTATATAGTTTGTACGCCTTTGATTCATCACTATAACCAACAAATATTCATTTTTCTCCTTTGTTGTCTAATTTTATCAACTCATCTAGCACATGTGCATATGGGACACATCCAAATACTCTCATATGAGAAACACTATGTTTTCTTTTGGTCCATGCTTCTTTGGGAATCATATTATTCACACTCTTGGTTGTACATCTATTCATTATATAGGTTACACATGATACATCTTCAGCCCAATACTCATTTGGAAAATGTTTGTCTTTCAACATACTTCTAGACATTTCCATCATTGTTATATTATTCCTTTCAACTACCCCATTTTGTTGAGGTGTGTATCTAGTTGTGAATTTCTTGTGTGATCCCATAGTCTTTGAAAAAATTTAGAAATTCATTCAAGATGTATTCACCACCTTATCCATTCTCAATGTTGTGATGTAGTGCCCACTTTGCTTCTCAACAAGAGCCTTGAATTGATGAAATAAATCAAACACTTCATTATTTTTCATTAGGAAGTATACCCGTGTTTTTTCTTGAATAGTCATAAATGAATGTCATAATGTAGTTGCTTCCACAAATTGAGGGTGTTTGCATAGGTCCACACAAAAATGAATACACGATCTCTAGAGGTGTCTTTTCTCTATCTGACTTGCTGATTGGAAATGACTCTCTATGTTTGTTTCCCAAGATGCATCCTTCACATACTCTTTCTAGTTTCTCTATTAGGGTCCTTCCCTTGACCATTCTTTTCTTATAAATAAAATTTAGGGCTGCAAATTTTAAAAGCCCAAATCTTATATGTCAATGCACATTTTCATCTTTTATTTCTACTTGAAAGATTGTTTATATGACTACTGCAACTTCTTATTTATCATCTTGTGTGTTCATTATAGGTTGTGCTTGAGCATATTACACATTCAAATCCAACTTAATTTTTAGGGGAAAAATGCTATGATTTTAATATTTCAACCTTGGGAATGAACTGATTACTTGGAAATTTTTCTAAAATTGTGCACTTTCCATTTTTAAAAGATACTCTATGCCCTTTTTGAACAAGCTTCCCAATGCTAATTAAATTATGTTTTAAACCATGAACAAAATAAATATCAGTTATATGTTTCTTCTTACCCTTCTTGGTCAGAATTTTCATGTTCCCTTTTCCTTTGACTTCTAATTTATTGTCAGTGCCCAATGTTACATCAGATTACACTCTCATCCAAACTAGAAAATATTTCTAAATTCCCTGTCATATGAAAACTGCAACCCGAGTCTAAAAACCATACATCTTTTTCATTTTCTTACAATACAACATTGCATGCCAAAAACATAGTACTTTTTTCTAGTTTTTTATTTTGGTTTTATTTTTTGAAATTTGTATTTTGGTGTCTAGAATCATATTGTTTCTTTCTACATTCATTCAAATAATGTCCATAGTTTTTTCAATAGTGACATTGAACTTGAGATTTATCATACCTTTGTCCTTGAGACAGATTTTGAAGTGCATTTTGTGTTGGGTTATGGCTTCTACCTCTTCTATTTGAGCTTGATTGGATACTTCTTCCACTTCTATACAAATTCCTTTCTCTACCTCTAAAATTTGATCTTCCTCTTCCTCTACCAAGGCTAATTGAAACTTGTGACTTGAATCCATGCTCGAGCGATGTGCTTGCTGACCTAATCAACCTATGTTCATGTGAAATAAGAGATGCATGAAGCTCATCAACTGAAAAATGTGAGAGTTCTTTGTTTCCTCTATGGCTACAATAATTGACTCAAATTTAGTGGGTAAACTTCTTAGATTTTTTTCAACCACTATTTTATCCTCAAGTGTCTCTCCATTAGATCTGATTTGATTTACCAATCTAATAATTTGAGTGAAGAATGAATCTAGTGATTCATTTTCCTTCATGTAGATTATTTCAAACTCCCTTCTTAACATTTGCAACTTAGATGTTTTATCCTTTTCCATGCCTTGATATATTTTTTGGAGAATATCTGATACCTGTTTAAACTTTTTTGATGCTGCAATCCTTGGAAAAATACTCTCATGCACTGGTTGAAAGATGTAGAAGAATGAATCTACTAATTCATTTTCCTTCTTATAGATTGTTTCAAACTCCCATCTCAACATTTGCAACTTAGATGTTTTAACGTTTTTCATGCCTTGATATGTTGTTTGGAGAATATCCCATACCTATTTAGACTTTTTTACTACTGCAATCCTTGGAAAAATACTCTCATGCACTGCTTGAAAGATGTACAAGAGAGCTTTGGAGTCCTTTCTATTATCCTTCAATAGATCATTCTCAGATTGAGTCAATGCATTAAATGTTTCTGCATCAGTTGGCTCTGGAAATCCATTTTCAACAAGATCCCAAACCTTTTGAGAAAAAACAAAGCTTTCATGATGATTTCCTAGTAGTCATATTTTTCTAGTAAGCTATGGAATTTGTGATTTTTTCAAGCTTCTACTTGGGGTTTCCATTGTTGAATGTGCAAAACCTTTCTACCTCTTGGAGAAACTTTTAAGAAAAAAAAAACTTCACCAAAGCTAAAAAAACCTTCATCTATGCTATGTCAATTGCTGCAAGAGGAATAAAAAATAAAATCCTTAAAAAAAATGAATAACAAAGATAAAAGAAGGATGCGAAAAAAACTTTATTTTTCCATATTCTTCAAAAAAATAGAGCATACAAAACATACAATACTTTGTTGCACATATAACAAGTTGTTGCTCACTTTTATACTAAATAATAATTGTAGAAAAACCCCTTGTTTCTTCACTATATGTGTTGTTGTTACAACAATACAAAAAACTCTTTTTCTATCTTTCTTAGACTGGTCTTCTCTGTCTTTTTTAGACTTTTTCACTCTAAAATATGACTCTCTATTTTTTGATTTGAATGCCCAAAAAATGAAGTGTGGCCACAAAAAACTAGATAAGTAAAATGTATTTAAAACACATTTGCACACATATCCTATAGTATAATTTTTAATTTAAAAAAATCCTATTTCTTGGATGAAAGGAGTCAAATTCGGGTGAAAAGATAGGAGGCAAAAAAAGAGAATGAAATCTATAGAAGAAAATTAAGTAGAAGTAGTTGAGATTAATTTGAACAAAAAAAGAGTGGAGGACAAAATTATCAGGCTCATGAAATCTCTTCCCCAAATTAAATCCAACCCCAACGACCTCCAACAATCCAAAATTGAGAGCCCATGAACAAAAGGCCCCACAACTGCACTCAACATAGACCTTGTCTCCATTCAAAAAACTACCAACTTAGAGAGAGAGAGAGAGAGAGAGAGAGAGAGAGAGAGAGAGAGAGAGAGAGAGAGAGAGAGCA
>MU228291.1:59409-82664 GCA_018584345.1 Thuja plicata | reverse complement strand
CTTAGGTCACTCCTAGGACCCTTAGGGATTCCTCAATCCACCCTCCAAATCTTGGAAAGATTCAATTCTTTCCCTCTCCTAAGAATCTTCCTATCTTATTAGGTTCCCCATCCTTTGTTCCTTGCAATAAATCCTCTCAACTATACCTCCCAAGCCCTAATGATTGTTTTGGATTGCAAGAGGGCTAGGGATTCATTCAAATTCATTTTTGAATCCCAACATGGGTCTTAAGTTTCCAAATTAGACCATTTCTCCATCGGTTGCCAAATTCCTATCTGTTAGGCCTTGTAGCCTTTCTCCCCAATTAGGCCTCCTAAAAGTAGGAATGCACTATTTCAGTGACAAATCCTCAAGGGACCCAAAAATTTATTTTGGTAGTTCACACCTACCACTCAAGACCTTCAATATTTTGGTGGTCTTAGGTCTCAACCCTTTCCGTACACCCTATTTTAGAAATAGGGCTTTTTCAAGCTTTTTAGACCAGTCCTTGGTCTTTGGTCTCAAAACTTGGTGAATTGGTTTCTTGGGAACTCCTCCTCATTCTTGAGCACTTTCATAACATATATAAACACATCCATTGCCTTCTTGTCTCATGAAAACATCCCTCCTACATTTACCAAACACTTCTTCACACTCTTCCTAGCTGGGCTACAACCACAGCTTGCCTAGGGAAAGACCTTAAAAATAGGTGGACACACTTCCAAAGCTCCACCTTCTAGATTCTTGAAGCTCCATGGACCTAGTATCCATTCCAAAGAGGTTGTAAAAAACCAATTGTGGGAAATGGAGTTAGGTCCACATCTTTGCCTCTTTGTCAGAACTGGACAGCAAACTGTCTAAAACAAACTAAATTACAAAAAGAAAAAGAAAAGTAATTACAGAGTAAAATAACTATTGGAATCACTTTACAACATGCCCAAAAATGGCCTCAAATGATCACAGTACTAAATCTAATCCATGCACAACAAGAAATGAACAAAAATCTTCAAATCTGCTACTCTGTCATTCAAACTCCTTGGCTCCAAAACTAAAAAATCTGTATAATGACTTCCAACACTTCAAATTAGGGATTTACTTCCTTATATTACCTCAAAACATGTTCCTAAGTCCTTGGATGGACTCAATCCAACTTAAACATTGAAACCCTTAAGACAACCAAAAATGTTGTCAGTAACTTTTCAAAGTTGCTAATGTTGCATAGCAACATTTTGACATCTTTTACACATTTGCAATTTTCAAGTGTTTTAACACTAATCTGACCTAAAAAACCCTAGTTAGACCTCTTAGGGTATCATAGGACCCTAAATAAATGAAAAACATAAACTTTCCACTTGACCACATTATCAAGTACAATGTCATTAATGAGCCAAAATAAAGTACTTTGACCTAACAGAAAGCACAATTAAACACTACTTCACACAATGCTTGGTCCACATGACCTTATATAATTATAGTGCCCTTCAAGAGGGTCTTTAACACTTTCACACACCCAAAACAACATGAGATCACCAACTGACTGGCTTCTTAAGGGTGCTCCTGCACCATACTACCAAGGCTAAGAACTTAAGTCACATCTGGTGACAGGAGCTTAGGATCAACTCCCTACTTATTGAACTCATTCTCAGCCACCCAAGTAGCTCTAGCCTCTAATTTTCCTTCCCACTGAATGAGGTGATCCATGTAATTTCCTTGTCTGGTCTTTTTCTTCACTCTAGAGTCCAAAATCTTCACAGCTATTGGTGTTGGTGTAGGTGAAACCTGAACATTTTTTTTTATTTCCTTACTATCTGACTGTGAGTTAGTTTGTAATAATGTAGGCCCTTTATACATCACCAAATATTTCACGTTAAAGACATGTGATAATTCCAAATCTGATTGCAAGTCTATTTTATAGGCATTTTGCTCATATTTTGCAAGAATCTTGCAAGGACCTATCCTCCTCATTTGAATTTTGGTGGGAACTCCCTTCTACAATCTAGATTTGTTAAGGTGTACCATTAAAATATCTCCAACAAAAAACTGAATATCTCTTCTTCCTTCATCAACTTTGGCTTTTAGTCTTTGTGTAGCCTCTTGGAGCTGCTTCTTCACTTGGTCATGAACCTCCTTCATTGATTGAGTGAATTCTTTTGCATATGCACTCTTACCTTCCTCATGGGCCAAGTGTCTTAAATCCAACACACCTATAGGGTGTAGCCCATAAACTATTTCAAAGGGGCTTTTTCCTATTTTCCTATTAACACTATCATTATAGGCATATTCTTCCTGTGGTAACAACTGATCCCACATCACTCCATACTCCTTTGTCAAGCATCTAAGGAGACTTCCTAGCACTCTATTACAACTTCAGTCTGACCATCAATTTGGGGATGGTAGGCTAACCCAAATGATAGGTTAGTTCCTAACCTTGTCCACAAGGTCTTCCAAAAATGACCCATAAATTTTACATCTCTGTCAGATACTATGCTGATGGGTAAGCCATGAATTCGGACCACTTCCTTAAAGAAAAAATGTGCAATATGACTAGCATCATGGGTTGTTTTGCAAGCAATGAAGTGGCTCATATTACTAAATCTATCTACCACCACAAATATGTTATCTAAACTAGTCTTGTTCCTAGGCAACCCAACTACAAAATCCATACTAATACATTCCCAAGGCCTATTAGGAATGCGTAGAGGTTGATACAAAACCACATTAGAAGAGGTACCCTTAGCTTTCTGACATACCAAGCATTGCTCCACATACTTTCTGATGTCCTTCTGCATCTTAGGCCATAATAGAACCTTTGCACTAGTTCTAGTGTTTTGTTTAGGCCAAAATGGCCACTTAAACTCCCATTATGCTTCTCTTGTATCGTATTCTCTCTCATAGATCCGTTAGGGATACATAGCTGTCCTCCTCTGAATAAGAGATCACTTTGAATGGTATAGTCTACAAATTGACTATGGAAATGGTTTTTGAAATCTTTACATACCTTGTATGCTTCCGAGAAGTCTTCATCTCCTTCATAGATCTCATTGAAGCTCTCTAAACCTATTTGAAGCTCTCTAAACCTATACTTTGTAGCTACACCTCTTGGACTATCAAGAGTCTCCTACTTAAAGCATCAGCCACCTTATTCAACTGCCCTTTCTTGTGCTTAATAGTGAAGGTATAGGCCTGCAAATATTCTATCCATTTGAGATGTCTATTTCTTAACTTCTCCTGAGAATTGATAAAACTGAAAGCTTTATTGTCAGTATAAACCACAAATTCCCTTGGCAACAAATAGTGCCTCCACTTCCTCAAGGATTGCACCAATGCATATAGCTTTAGGTCATAAGAGGAATACCTCTTCTTAGCCTCATTTAAATTTTCACTATAGAATGCCACTGACATATTCTCTTGGTTCAATACTGCCCCAACAGCTATACCACTTGCATCACATTCAAGGGTGAACAACCTATCAAAATTTTGGCAAAACAAAAATAGGTTGTGTAGCCACTCTCTTTTTCAACCACTCAAAACCCTTACCAACCTCTGGAGTCCATTTGAATTTAGTTTTTACTCCACCTTTTATTGTATCTAAGACTGGTGCACATATCTCACTAAAACCTCTAATGAACCTATAAAATTGGGCAAGCCCATGGAAAATCCTTACCTCAGTGCTGCATGTAAGGGTAGGTCAGCTTAGTATTGCTTCAAATTTGCTAGGATCCATCTTCAAGGTTCCTTGAGACACCAAAAAACCAAGATAGATCAGCTCTTGCTTCATAAATTCACATTTTTCTAAATTAATGGACAACTTCTCCTCATGAAGTTTCTTCATCACAATCTTCAAATGTTGGAGGTGTACCTCCTTTATTTTACTAAAAATTAGGATATCATCAAGGTACACAACTACAAATCTGACTATTTAGTCCTTCAACACTTCATTCATCAACCTCATAAAGGTTCTCAGGGCATTACTAAGCCCAAAGGGCATGGCCAACCATTCATAGAGCCCTTCTGTAGTCTTGAATTTTGTCTTCCATTCATGCCCCTCCTTAATTCTGATTTGATGGTACCCACTCTTCAAATCCAACTTGGTGTAGTACCTTGCTCCTCTCAAACAATCCATAAGATCTTCAATCCTAGGAATGGGAAATCTGTACCTTATAGTGATCCTATTAATTTCCCTTGAATTTGTACAAAGCCTCCACTTACCTCTTTTTTTGATGCTAGAACCACTGGTACTGCACATGGGCTAATGCTTTGTCTGATTAGACCTTGGTCCAAAAGTTCTTGGACTTGTCTAGCTATCTCCTTATTTTGATCAGGAGTCACCTTGTATGCATCTTTATTTGGTAGAGATGCTCCTGGTATGAACTCAATCTGATGACTTATGGTTCAAGGAGGTGGTAACATTGCAAGTGACCCATCACTAACTATGTCCTTAAACTCCTTCAATAAATCTTTCCCCTCCTTTGGCAATGGCGCTTATTCCACCTTCTTCTCTTCACTAGGCTTAAGCATGATAGCATAGTTTGTTCCCTCTCAATTCTTTACACCTTACATGTACTCCTTACCTCCTTGCAATAAGACATTAGGTCATGCTAATGTATACCCCTCATCATCAATGAGTGACTGAATTTTTTAGGTGACCTCATCTTTCTTGAAAGAATAAGATTTCTTCTCTCCATCATGAACTATTTTCCTATCAAACTGTCATGGCCTACCTAAGAGTAGGTGGCATGCATCCATTGGGAGTATATCACACAAGATTCTATCCACATATTTTCCTATTGAAAAATCAACCCATGCTTGCTCATTTACAAGAACATGTTGTCCCTTATTCAACCATGTAAATCTATAAGGGTTTGTATGAGGTATCTTGGTTAGTCCTAGCTTGGTGACTGCCTCCTCTGAGATGATGTTATCAGTAGACCTTGATTCTATGATCATCCTAAAAAATTTCCCAAGTATCTTGCACTTCACTCTGAAAAGTTCCCTCCTTTGTTTAGCTTCTTCTTTGACAGGTTCCTTTATGAGAATCTTCCTAATAATTATATTCTCCCCACTCTCTGAATCAAGGTTAATTTCAGGAGCTTTAATACTATTGGTCTCTTCTTGGGCTAGGTAACTTACCCTATTTTCACCATGTGAACTAGAAGCCTTCTCAGGGAATCTATAGGTTGGATGGACTAGTTGATTACAATGAAAGCATTTCATAGTTGCAAAGTGTGAGGTTCTTCTTGAACCTCCAAATCTGCCTCTTCCTCCACCTTGGAATCCTCTCCTCTACTCATGCTGCCTCTTCCACTGGTCTCATTGACTATTTTAGTCAATTTCGATTCTCCTTGAGATCTATAATCACTACCTCTACCAACAAAGCTACCTCTATGTCCTCTATTATCTTTTCCTCTACCTCTCCCTCTTGAGGTCTGATCATGTTTACTCTTTCTTTTCTCTTCTATCTTTAAAGCCATCTAATAGAATTGTCTCACACTGGTTAGGGTAGTAAGGCTCATCTCTTCTTGTATAGACCACTTGAGTCCATTTTGATATCTAGCTAATTTGATGCTCTCATCCTCCACTACCTTGGATCTTAAGCATAAATTTTGGAACTCCTGAATATATTCTTGGACATCAAGGTATTTCTACCTGAGGTTTTGTCTCTTTCTATGCATCTGAACTTCATAATCATCCGGTAGGTAAGTATGCTTCAACTTGGCTAACATACCCTTCCATGTAACAATAGGGTTCTTTCCCTCTTTCTCTCTCTTAGTCTGTACATATTTCCACTAGGTAAGTGCTGGTCCCCTCAACCTAGACTTAGCCACTTTCAACTTCTGAGCATCTGTCACACCATCACATTCAAAGTTATTTTCAAGACTGTCTATCCAGTCCATGACTAGATCAACATCCATTTATCCACTAAAAAGTGGCACACCCTCCAAGGATTTACCACTTAAGGCCTTGATTTCCTTCAAGAAGGGTTCCTCTAGTAAGACCGGATCAGGAGTAGGTGCTTCTTCTTCTAAGTCCAACTCCTTCTCCTTAGCTTCCTTTTCTTCTTTCTGGTCTACCTTGTCCTTCACTCTGTCTACCTTGTCTTGGAATTCTCCTAAGAGTTTCTCTAATTGGCTCAATCTTTCTCTTAGTAGTCTATTGTCCTCTTCTTTTTCTTCAACTTTCTTGGCCAATTCAACATTGGTCACCATCTTGCTAGATGCATTTGACTTTCCACTTGATTCTTCAGTTTGCAACATCCACTAGCTGCAACACTTCTTATCCCAAATCTTGAACCTAAGCTCTGATACCACTATGATAGGGAGAAACTTAGTTACCTCAATGATTTGTATTGAACTCTACTTAGGTCACTCCTAGGACCCTTAGGGCTTCCTCAATCCACCCTCCAAATCTCAGAAAGATTCAATTCTTTCCCTCTCCTAAGAATCTTCTTATCTTATTAGGTTCCCCATCCTTTGTTCCTTGCAAAAAATCCTCTCAACAATACCTCCCAAGCTCTAATGATTGTTTTGGATTGTACGAGGGCCAGGGATTCATTCAAATTCATTTTTGAATCCCAACATGGGTCTTAGGTTTCCAAGTTAGACCATTTCTCCATCGGTTGCCAAATTCCTATCTTTTAGGCCTTGTAGCCTTTTTCCCCAATTAGGCCTCCTAAAAAGTAGGAATGCACTATTTAAGTAACAAATCCTCAAAGGAAACCCAAATTTATTTTGGTATTTCACACCTACCACTCAATACCTTCAATATTTTGGTGGTCTCAGGTCTCAACCCTGTTTGGACACCCTATTTCAGAAATAGGGCTTTTTCAAGGTTTTTAGACCAGTCCTTGGTCTTTGGTCTCAAAACTTGGTGAATTGGTTTCTTGGGAACTCCTCCTCATTCTTAAGCACTTGTATAACATATATAAACACATCCATGGCCTTCTTGGCTCATGAAAACATCCCTCCTACATTTACCGAACACTTCTTCATAGTCTTCCTAGCCAGGCTACAACCACATCTCGCCTAGGGAAAGACCTTAAAAATAGGTGCACACACTTCTAGAGATCCACCTTCTAGATTTTTGAATCTCCATGGACCTATTCTCCATTTCCAAATGGTTGTAAAAAACCAATGGTGGGAAATGGAGTTAGGTCAACATCTTTGCCTCTCTGTCAGAACTGGACAGCAAACTATCTAAAACAAACTAAATTACAAAAGGAAAAAGAAAAGTAATTATAGAGTAAAATAACTATTGGAATAACTTTTTAAAATGCCCAAAAATTGCCTGAAATGATCACAGTACTAAATATAATCCATGCACAACAATAAATGAACCAAAATCTTCAAATCTGTTACTCTATCATTCAAACTCCTTGGCTCCAAAACTCAAAAATCTGTATAATGACTTCCAACCCTTCAAATTAGGGCTTTCCTTCCTTATATTCCCTCAATGCACATGCCTAACTCCTTGGATGGACTCAATCCAACTTAAACATCGAAACCCTTAAGACAACCAAAAATGTTGTCAGTAACTTTTAAAAGTTGCTAATGTTGCATAGCAACATTTTGACATATTTTACACATTTGCAATTTTCAAGTGTTTTAACACTAATCTGACCTAACTAACCCTAGTTAGACCTATTAGGGTATCATAGGACCCTAAATACATGAAAAAAATCAACTTGCCACTTGACTACATTATCAAGTACAATGTCATTAATGAGCCAAAATGAAGTACTTTGACCTAACAGAAAACACAATTAAACACTACTTCACACCACACTTGGTCCACATGACCTTATATAATTACAGTGCCCTTCTAGAGGGTATTTAACACTTTCACACACCCAAAACAACATGATATGACCAACTAACTAGCTTCTTAAGGGTGCTCCTACACCACTTCTCCCTAAGAATTCCAACCTTGCACGACACTGGAAAGCCTTACTCATGACTCCCATTATAGATGAGTCCATTTCTTTCTCCAAGACTACATCTTACCCAAAAATTCAAGTGCCCACTACCTGAAGAAATAAACATACACCCCTGGGGACTAGAAAGGGATGTCAAAACTCCTTGGTTCTACTTCCTTTGGTGCACCTCACATGCATCCTTTGGTGCACCTCACATGCATCCTCGAGCTCATATCTCTACACTTACTCAACCCTATTGAACCCCTCTTACATTGGTGACCTTATGCATTTGTCATTTACATCCCCCATAAGACCCAACCTACTAACATTATCCTTTTTTTTATCTCAACTCCCTAAATTCTATTGATCACCACTGGACCACTCTAAATGCCCTAGAACCACCATAGCTCCCCCTTGTCCAACTATGCATTCTCCCCCTAAACTGTGCACTGCACTATTCGAGTACATCAAGACTCTTTGTGTATCCCTTACTAAACACTGCATCCCACCTGAGTGACTTGACCTCTAAGTATTCCTACTTGCTATGCATACTACCAAAGCATACTCGATACCACCTTAGCACCCTGGAACACCTTGAGTCCTCTTTTCCATCCTTGCATGCTATGAAATCATGCCCGGTACCACCATAATGCTAGCATCCCATATCCCCCATTCTACCATAGACCTTGAAGAACCAATTCATTCCCCATGGGACACCTAGCCACCATATCTATCTCTGAATCCATCTGCTGAGCACTGACTACCTCAATCCCCAGTCTCTATTTATATGACACCATTGGTGAACCCTGTTACTCATGCAACCACTGCATTCAAACTAGCTCAATGCATACATACTACTTGAGCTTGATACCCTTTTTCCATGATCCAACCCAATTCCTTGGTCTCTGTACTCCATTTCCAACTCATTTGTACCACCATAGCACCATTCCTATGGATCATGTCACCATTTCATACATGCATCACAATCCACCTTTTGTCACCCTTATGAATCTACCTCATGACTTGACTCACCTTGAGCACTCTTGTAAAACACCATATTCTAATTTCTATCTTGGACCCCATAGTCCTTGAGATACCAAATCCCAATGCAAATCCCCCCTTTTAGGTAACCTAGATGTTCACCCAATGCAACACCCCTTACTTCCACCATTCATGGATATCTAGCTCCAAAACACTCACTCACATAGCTCACCTTAAGCTCTATGTTTCCTACTTCGACAACCCATTGTGCAATTCCCTCCCACCTCAAGACTAGGTAATCCACTTCCCTAGCTTTTAGACCTTAGAGGACTCCCCTAGATTCATTTCCAACATTTTCTCAGCTACTCCACTAGTGTTATAGGGACCTTGAGTATGCATCCACCATAAAATCTCACCACTAGGCAATAAGGTGAGGCTACTCCATTTCACCTCTAATATCCATGTGATACAACAAGTCTTACAATAAGAATAAAGGTAAGGAATACTCCTCTTCATCCCTCTTGAGGGAGGTTGGCCTCCCTTGATGCACTCTAGCACCTACCCTCTATGGTTACACCTTTGATCTGCACCTTTCGGGATCCCATGCCACGCCTGTGAGTGATTTTAAAACACTACGCACTCCCAAGCATGCTCCTTGGGTTTGTCCCTGACAGGATCCTAAACCATAACTATGCGACCCCAACACATCTCATAGCCACAACCTTTTGGATTATCATCTTGTGAATTGTCATCCCATTACATCCTGCCCCACTCTAAAATAGGTGATGCCCTCAATGTCAGACCCAGTTCCTGAAGATCCATTTGTCACAACCTTAGAACCTATTAAAGGGATCTACACATTCCTCTATGCCCTACACTTAGACTTCTCTTTGCACCATTTATATTACCATAACATACTTGATATTGTCAACATACTAAATGTTGAACCATTACATGAATCCACTCTATGACTAAATACAACTAAGTTTCCCATACCAAATAGAACCCCTGAGAACCATATACCAAATACTTATGTCTTCACTCATCTGATTGTCTCATTCAATGAAAACACCCTAATTTGTCTTCCAACATTAAATGTCCAAGATCAACTCTAGACATCCATTGAAGGTAGGCCTGTGACAACCCATTTTTGCAAGACCTAGCTTTCCCAAGTCAACACGTGTTCAACCTTTAGCTCCGTCAACTTCCTTTTGTGTCACTCTACTTGCCTATTTGCTGACATCATGTAATGTCCATTGCACCACCTCATGGCACGCCCTATACCCACCCCCTACTTAAAATACTACACCCATTCCCTTTACTAAATAACTCAATCCAAATTGCCCACAAATATCCATCTACCAATACATTTCCATAATATTTTATCTCCCTTATAAATTGCATGAACCTAACTCAAATCATGTACCCAACACAATCCTACACCAAACTATTCCAAATAGCTCCCAATTTTTCACCTCAGATGATGTACCAAACAACAACCTCCAGTTTTCTACACAATGTAGCCCAAACTTGCACCTTATTTTTGCCCCCATGGAAAGAACCTACACAACACTGTACCAAATAGCCCAAGCTTTGCTAATTCATGATACTACTGCCTAGCCTTCCATCATAGACACCAAGCCAACCTGTCACACCATCAACCCATTGCAACTCATATTTGCATCGTACAAACCCTACACCACAACATACCACACCTTGTGGCTCCAAACAAACTACCTTAGATCTTCACCAGGTAGAATCCTACACCTTACTACGTTAAGTAGCTCCAACATTGTTCCTCGTTAGATGATTCCCCGAACAAGATTGGAAACTACATTACACTTTTAAATGTTATAATTTTCATGCTTCAAATAATGTCCCAAACAACATCCTACTCTACATTGCACCATGCAACCCTCTTATTTATCCTTAGATTTTCCCCACGCAAGATCCTACTCCTCACTACTCCATACAGCCCTTGATTTCACCTGAGATAATGTCTCACAAACGATCCTACTCCACATTGAGAATGACCACTGTATCCAACCTAGAGCCCATCTTTACTCCTTCAAATTGTCCCATATAGCTCATATAGCTCACTACTCCGCACAGCTCATCTTTTCTCCTCAGAACTACCCCATACAACTCCTATACCTCACTGCTCCATGCAGCCCAAATTTTCTCCTCAAAACTCCAACATAGAGTGCCTACACCTCACTTCTCCACATAACCCATCATTACATTATGTTCATGTGATACCCTTCTACATCTTGACTAACAAAGCCGAATTCCAATGTTGAAACCATATCCAACACTGTCGATATTAACTTACCACAATTTGCATATCCATTTGACCATATTTATGCTCTGATACCAACTTTCCCAAAGTTACATATCAATTCTTCTCTGATACTAACTGTCAAGAGACTATATTTAGCTTGTGCCCAGGATGAGCCTTCTTCTTGAGAACTCCAACCTCATGCAAAATTGGAAAGCCTTAATCAACTCCCATTGCAGATGAGTCCATTTCTTTCTCCCAGACTATGAATTACCCAAAACATCAAGTCTTCACCACCTAATTGAATAAATAAACACCCCTACAAGATAGAAGTGAATGTCAAACCTACTTTGTTCTTATTCCTCTGGTTCACCTCACATGCATCCTTGATCCCATTTCTCTACACCTACTCAACCCTGTTGAACCCCTCTTATACTAGCCACCTTATGCTTTGTTCAATGGTATCCCCCATAAGACTTAACCTACTAACATTAGCCTTTGTGATCTCAACTCCCTAACTTCTCTTGATCACCCTCTGCCACTCTGAATGTCTTGGAATCACCATAGCTCCCCCTTGTCCAACTATGCATGCTCCCCCCAAACTATGCATTGTATTACCTAAGTACATGAGGATTCATTGAGTCTCTCTTGCTAAAAACTGCATCCTACCTAAGTGACTTGACTTTTGAGTCCTCCTACTCATTGCACATACTACCAAAGGATACTCAGAACCACCTTAGCACCTTGTAACACCTTAAGTCCTCTTATCCATTCTTGAATGATACCAAAGCATTCCTAGTCCCACCATAACACTGACGCCCCATGTTGGGATCCCCCAATCCACCATATACCTTGAAGCACTAGTTCATTCCCCATGGGATAGCTAACTACCATAGCTATCTGTTAATGCATCCACTTAGAACTAACTGCATCAACCCCCAATCTTTGTCTATATGGCATTGTTGGTGAACCTTGTTACTCATGAAACCACTACATTAAAACCAACTCCATGCACACATGCAATCCTAGCTCCATGGATCCCCTCTGCAATGCATACCTACTTGACCTCCACACCCTTGTTCCAAGATCCAATCCAATTCCTTGGTTGTTGTGCTCCATTTATAAATCATTTGTACCACCCTAGCACCATGCCTATGGACCATAACATCATTTCAGGGATGCACCACAACCAGTCTTTGGTGACTCATATGAATCTACCTTATGGCTTAACTCACCTTGAGCACTCCTTTGGACCACCATATTCCAAGTGCCATATTGGACCCCATGGTCCTTGAGATACCTAACCCCATTGGAAATCCACCCTACTAGGTAACCTAGATGTGCACCTAATCTACACACCTTAGTTCCACAATTCATGTATATCTGGCTCCCCAGGACTCACCTACATAGCTCACCTTAAGCTCCAACATTCCTACTTGGACAACCCATTGCACAGTTGCCTCCCACCTCAGGACTAGGTACTTTGCTTCCTCAGATTTTAGACCTTGATGACTCCCCTAGAGTCATTTCCAACATTGTCTTAGCTACTCCTCTTTAATGACATAGGGACCTTAAGTATGCATCCACCATAAAACCTCACCATAAGGTGATAAGGTGAGGCTACTCCATTTCACCTATAACATACATGTGACACCTCAAGTCTTACTGCAACACTAGACAGAAGGAAAAATCTACTTCATCCCTCTTGAGGAAGGTTGGCCACGCTAGCTGCCCTTGATGCACTCTGGAACTTTCCCTCTATAGTTACACCTCACAAGATTGTATGCTACACATTTGAGTTAGCTTCCAATGCCACACAATCCCAAGCATGCTCCTCAGATCCATCCCTAATAGGATCCTACACCACAACTATGTGATCCCAACACACCGCATAGCCTCATCCTTTCATATTATCATCTTGTGAATTGTCATCCCCTTACATCCTCCCCCACTCTAAAATAGGTGATGCCCTTGATGTCAAACCCAGAAACTCTAGACTCATCTTTCAAAATCTTAGAAATTTTCAAAGGCATCTACAGATGCCTATCTACCCTACACTTAGACTACTCTCCACACCTTTGCACCATTTCTATTACTGTAACATAATTGATACTTTCAACATACCAAATGTTGACCCACTGTATGAATCCAATCCATGACTAACTAAAACTGAGCTTCCCATACCAAATGGTACACCTGAGAACCATATACCAAATACTTATGTCTCTACTCAGTCGACTGTGTCATCCCATAAAAACACCCCAATTTTTCTTCCAACATCAATTGTCCAAGATCCACTCTTGACATCCACTGAAGATAGACCTACCACAACCCAATTTGTCAAGCCCTAGCTTTCCAAAGTCCACATGTGCTCAACCTTTATCTCCATTGACTTCCTATTATGTCACTATGCTTGTGTATTGACTAACCTTATGGAATGTCCATTGTACCACCTTGTGGCATGCCCTGCACCTACTCCCTACTTGAAACACCACACCCATTCCTTATCCTAAAAAACTGAACCCTAAATGCCCATAAACATCCATCTATCGATACACTTCTAGAATCTTGTGTCTCCCTTAGTACTTGCATGAACCTACCTCAGATCGTGCACCCAACACAATCCTACACCAAACTGTAGAAACAATACCCCAATTTTATAACTCGGATGATGTATCAAACACCAACCTACACCTCTCTACACCATACAACCCAAATTTTAATGTTATTTCTAGCCCCATGGAAATAACCTTTGTTCCACTATACTAAACAACCCAAGCTTTTATGATTCATGATAGTGTTCCTTAGCATGCCATCG
This sequence comes from Thuja plicata, assembly GCA_018584345.1. Lineage (NCBI taxonomy): Eukaryota > Viridiplantae > Streptophyta > Pinopsida > Cupressales > Cupressaceae > Thuja > Thuja plicata. The sequence goes on along the minus strand of MU228291.1, from coordinate 68,696 downwards.
TAGATGTTGTCAAGGAGGGTTGCACTAAAGATGCTTAGTATGAGACTTAGAAACCCTAAGAAATGTGGAAAGACCCTCAGGTATGTGGGTGTACGTATAATTAGGACCAATCTCTAGATTGTGGGCCGACCTCTCCTACTGATCATGTAAACTTGTCTTTTCCAGGAAAAGAGGTAGAAATATATACTAAATAAAATCTATATTTTAACTAGGTGATCACCAAAATAATGCTTCTAAAATCTTATTAACAACTCAAAGATTCACAACAATTTTGAAATAGCTATTCTTATTCACAACTGAACCACATAAACCAGTTTTCTAATAAAGGCTAAGCTGTAATTCCTCAGAAAGGGATGATTATATCCACAAACTAAACTACTAAAAATTTGATAACAGTAAATGAAAATACCAAAAAATGTGATAAAAATATGCCAAGATTAAATACCTAAAATTAAATGATTAGAGGGTTTTGCAAGAAACTACAGAAATCAACCCACTTCCACAAAAATTAATACAATATCACACCAGGTATGAGAAGGGATAGTCTATATTATATCGATAATCAAATGAATATGATGCTACAAAACTCATAAAATGGGTATCAATACAAGTCTAAAATATGAAAGAGCTTTGTCAATGCTACAAGACCTACCTCTAGAAAACAATGAGAGCGAGATTCCCCTTGGAAAGGAAGAATTCTCTATTACAATAAAACTGAAGCCTTATAGGAAAGGTTCAACACAAAATCCAATGTGATATGCACTATAAACTAAATTGAAACTAAAAATGCACTCCTAAAATCATGCATAAACTAAACCTTCACTTTCGAATCTGTAGATAAAACATGGGGTCAGATTTAAGAGAAAATCCCCCAAAAGTGAGCCCAAACTACAAGAAAGAGGTAGCTAACTGGCTGAAAAGTGACCTCAAGTTATGCAAGACCCACTTGACTACTGAACAACTGATGTGGACCTCTGAACTGAAGTCAAACTACCACTAACTGCACTGAAACTAGGCCTCTAATTGATATGTCTTTAAAGAATCATGAAAAATGAAGAGTGAAACTCAATAGATCTGCATGTAAATACCCTCTAAAACCCTCCTCATACATGTGAAAATAAACTGCCACCTTTATTATCATTTAAGAAAATTCTATAATGACCTTCACAATTAATTGACTACCTTTTGTGGACCGTTATGTGGCAGCATTTGATTATCCTACCAGTTACGACAATGCCCCACCTCAGCTTGGACACGTGACAACATCTCCCGATCCCGCAGAATATATTTCACGCAACTTCCTTGGAAAGATCATGAGATCTGTATGATCTAATCATCATTTAATCTCCTTCAGGCACTTCCAAAGCTACCTGGATGCCATGTGTAACCCTCTGACAAGTCCCTCGGGTCGACCATTGCATTGAATTTCATTTGGAACCACCTTGATACGTGGCACACTCTCGTTATCCTATGAACTTCCTCTCTCCTGACTCTATCGAATTACAGGATTAGGACACAATGACACCTAACCACTATGGTTTACTTGTTCCTCTGTGCTACCCAAACACGCAACCTCACCTTGCTATCCATCAATCCTTCTCTCTCTTCATCCCCTCAGACCTCGGGATCATGACACACTGCCATCTTTCCAGGTTGGCCCTACCATATCCAATGCATTTTCACTATGCCTAATTGGCCTTAATTTTCTATGTGGCACACTCTCGTGGTCCAATGAAATTTATCTCTCCTCAGTTTGTTAGGTCATAGGATCATGATAATTTGCCACCTATCATCTCTAGTTTACACAAGCCCACAAAATATCTTCAACTATCAAGTTGTCCTTTTCTTTTTATGTCCAAATTTTTTTTTCTTTGGTCATGCTAAATGGTATGTGCTGACACATAAAAACATTATTTGGGGCCTTCACACAGTGAATGTGGGATATATCCTCTAAGGTGAAAATAAAGAAATAAAGGGAAACTATACATTGATGAGTTTTTCTTTGAACAATTGTTCTTCAACAGTCATCAACACTTCTAGATCAGCATAAATGTTGGTTCCTTGATAATTTTCTCTACTTTCTTCATCATTTTAATGGCAAACCTCACCTTATTTAATACATCTTTGCATTCTGGTGTCACTGAGTTACTTCTGCTTCATACATTCTTTTCTTTTAATTTTGTCTTGATCCTCTGCTTCCATTAATGGAATCAAAAGGTTTCACACACAATGTATGTCCCTTTAATGAATCGACATTTAAGCTTTTGTTAATCTGTATCCTAGTGTAGGTCAGAAGGTTTTATGCTTTGCAGGCACATCCCTTCAATGACTCTAGTCTTTAATCACCTCCACAATGTACTTTTCGTTAGAAGATTTTGTACTATGATGAGTATGTTCCTTCAATAACCAAATAGTTGTAGACGCCTAAAATAATCTTTTGTAACATTATAATTAATTATATTCATTATATTCTACCTCTTATTTAATTAAATTAAGTTCATTATCCTCAAGTATTTAAATTTAATTTAGATACTCCCCCCTCAAGTGTATTAAATTTGGTGCCAACAAGGTTTCTTACAACCTTCATGACACCTTCTTACACTTTCTAAAAGTGTTTCATTGGACTATAACTATGACATCTCTTACATGTGTACTTCAAGTACACATTGGCCCGTCACATCTCAAGTTGGTCACACATGTGTGAGAAAACTTGGCCTCTTGCAAGGCTTACGTGTCCCTCATGTGGCACCTATGTGGATGCCACATGTGCTTCACCTCACCCAAGCCCTCCAAAATCCTATAAATATGAGCCTTACCAAGAGTAATTCACCCATCATAATTGCATTTAGATTTATTATGCTATTTTTCATTTAGAGATTTTAGTGCATTTAGAGCTTTTATTCACTAACTTGTTTGGTAGTTGAATATCATTCTTAGTTTAGTATCTTGCATTTACTCTTAGATTATTTACTTCATTGAAGGCTTGAGACAAGTTCCTCACACTTGTTCTTGAGCTCTTCCTCGTCCATTTTCATTTACTGTTGCACATAGTTTGCATATTTTTCATCATTTCAATCATAGTGGGATATTGCATTGTGATGGGAGAGTACACCCACAAACCTCTCTAAGAGAAAATCAAAAGGGTTTGGATGCCCTTGTTTGGATCATCAGAGGTTATGTTGGAAGCTTTTGTTTTTATTAATGCTTTAGATATGTTAATCTAAAATGAAATGATTTTTTTGTCTAATTTTTTCATGTCTGGGCATGATCCCAATAGGTAGGTTTCTAGAATATACATTTTGGCATGCCCAGTGGGACCGATGTTCCTAAAATTAAAACATCTTTTCAAAAAATTTGTAACATTCTACAAACCGTCACGCAGAGTCGTCTCTGCCCTAGAAAGATTGTCTACACCGAATAGTCATCTGCATAGATTGTCATCTACGCATATTGTTATCTCTGCCAAGAGATTCTCATCTCCACTTGGGTTGATTAATTTTTTATTTTAAGTTATTTTAAACTAATTTCTAGCATATTTTAGTTTTTTAACTCTCGGGTTTGTGACAGGACATCACTTTTAGAGAGTTAAATGCTACCAAATTGTTTTAGAATATCAATATTTAATCACAGCTAGCTAACTATGTTTTCTATTTGGTCATCTACGCAGGTTGACCATTATCTCCACAAATTGTCATCTGTGCTTGTATTATGTCATCTGTGATCATCAAAAACTGCTCTATCAGGTATAATATTTCAGCTTTTGCATAAACTAGTGTCTGTGTATTTTCTTTAAGAGTCATCTGCGATTACAGGGTATGCAATTAGAGGGTATCATCTGCAATTACAGACTATCATCTACAGTTGTAGACTGTCATTTGCGTGTATCCTTAAACTTTTTCCTATGCTCTGTATCTGTTCTTTTTTAATTTTAGGAAGTTTTTGGGTTACTAATATCATCTAAGTTTTACATCAGCTTGATCCTGAAGACTACTTTTTTCTTAAAAAAAAGACAAACTCAAAAATTACTCACATATTGTTCTTGCAGGTTGCCTAGGAGATATGAACAAACATTGTGTCTTATTTAATATTTTTCTTAGGCATTTTAAAGAGGGTTCACTTGTAGTGTCTTGTTAAGTGATAGGGGAGTATGCTCTTGTCTTTTATTAGACAATAAAAAACCTAGACTCATTTGGCATTTCACTTAGAAAGTAACCTTGGGAAAGAAAAACTTGTTTGGTGTGTTTGGGAGAAAAGAACATTAGGTATGAGAGTATGCTCTTTTCCCCTTATGGGAAAACCATAAATCTAGACCCCTCTCATCGCCAATCCATTCTCTTTATTTGATAATTTAGTTGGGCCTACCGGTTGAGGTAAAAATCTCCTAGGAATGACCCACGTGAGAATGAGGTGTAAGCCCACCACTCCAACTCACATTAAACAAATTTACTTCTTGGGGTTAAAACCTCAAAATTTGTATAGCATTTGAGCTTATATTCATCTCACACCTAACACAAATTAGGGCCATGAGGTCTTAATAACATTTACATGACTACTTGTCCCAAGGTTCTTTGTGGGGTTATACCTCTCAATTGTGCTTGTGCGAACACAAATGACATATCCGAACAGAGACCTTGACTAAGAACTGTTAAAGTAGAAGCCTACCTAGTTCACCCCCAAAATTTTGATAATGTTTATGCAAGGAGGATAGTAACCTCCCCAATATCACTTGCACATTCATGCCACCTTGAAAATTTGGAGTCAGTTAATATGACATCATGACTGGATACATTGTGTTCTTGGTGATGATCATATTCTGATTATCTATCATGTGTGTGCCTACATTTGCAGGAAAATATTTTCAAACTAATCCAAATTCCATAGGTAGGTTGTTGTTGAAGTGTTTTCAAAAACATGGATAACTTAAACAAACATGAATGTTCTATCAGTTAAATTCATGACAATTTCTTGTATCCCTCAAGGTTACTTTGTCCCTTGTTGGATTATTTTCATACATATGACTATTGTTTTCCTGGTTTGAGTAACTGAAATCAGTTCATGCCATTGAACAAACTGTTAAAAAAACTAGAATGGAAGTCAAACTGATCAAAATTTCTTCACAAACTACTCTAAACATGAATAGTTGTCTCCGACCTGGCATTAGCATCTATGCCTCAAAATGGTTCTCTCCATAGTTTGTCATCTATGTCTGAGAATGGTCATCTCTGCCAAAAAATAGTGAGTTGTAAGGTCCTACAAAAACATTTTAAACTTGATTCTTCAGAATATCCTAAAGTCATTCATCACAAAACATTCATTTGACCAAACAAATTGATATTTCTCTCCACGGGAAATGATCGACTTAGGGAAACACAAGAAAGTTAAGCTTCCAGTTCCCTATGTTTATAGAGAAAAGAAAGAATCTGATACAAAAGCCAAATAATATCAACATATCAGAACTTATATTCATCAAGGGATCAAAGACTTTGAGAAATTTGACATTATCATCTACAATTGCAAAATTTCTCGTGTCATGTCCAAGAATCACACAAATCATGACTTCATCTGTTTTGAGTAATATGATTAGATAAACCTCATTTTCAAATTAATTCACCACTTCCTAATCATCAAAAACAACAGTATTCCCTTCTTGGAGAAAAATCAATCAATCTTGGACTTAATCAAAACCAATCTAAATCTTTCATTCCTTCATCATCATTAGGTTGAAAGATCCTAATCAAACATGTTTCAAACCTTCATCTCTAGTGAACACTATATTGCTTGTGAAACATCATTCCATCTTAAGCAATAAAAATCCATTGATATTGTCTTATCTTTCCTAAGATCACAAGTCGATCACCAAGTAGGAGAAGACATTATCTAAAATAAACCCCTTGTGTTTACACCATCATAAGGTCTTGTCTCGCTTAAGTTTTCATCCAAAAACCCTTAAATCCAATCAAATCAAACTTAATCAATTCAATCCAATTCATACAAATCAATCAATCAATCAATTCCAATAAAAAATCAAATCAAATCTAAATCCTTTGCTCCTAAGGTCATCATCAATTCTAAATTTCATCCTTCATCTATCATCAATCTTCCTTCAAATTTCATCTTGCATCTTTCACATTTATTCCATCCTTTTGAGGTTACCATTCCATGGTAGTTACTCTATCCCAAGCTAAAAACATGAGGCACACACATTTAAACACCAATCACGATGATGAGAATCATTTTTCTCATCCCTTCTTCTAGGGACAGGAAGTACATTCTGAGGAGATAACCAATGCTCTTGAGGATAATGAATTAGTCAATCAAGATGAGAGATCTACCCAAGTGAATGACTTCCTTAGTGACCCATATAAGCTAGAGATGTTTGGAAAGTTCATTAGTCAAAATGGTGGAGAGCTTTTCATGAACCTTATTAAGAATGGAGTCACAGTACCTGTTGATTTTGATGAATCTCTCCTTGTCAAAAATATCATCAAGGCTATATCCGTTGCAAAAATGGCCTCAACCTCAAATGCAACATCATCATATGAAAAAGGAAAGACCACTTCTAGTAGACCTTCTAGATCAATCCCTGCATCAAATTCATAACCCACATTTCAATTAATTTAGGGGAACAACTTCAACAAATTTTTGGTGTCTTTCCCAACATCACTTCACATAATAGTACTCACACCATAGCTAATGCTACTACTGATGTTGGTGCTAATTTTTTTAATATAGGGAACACTTCTATCCCCTTACCCACCAAAATTGTCTCATCATCATGATTTACATTCTCATCATCTATGTTGAAGACATATACTCAACAAACATCTTGAGCTTATCATTATACACATCCTCCTATAGTTGGAATGACCTCAATAGGTTTTTCAGCCTGATAGATGGGAGGTGGACAATCTTTTGGACCACAGTTCACACCTCACAATGCCCCTGATTTGGCCCAATAATTCAATGAGCTCAATAATCTTGTACATATCTTACAAAATGGAGGGAAGAAAGAGTTCTCTTTTGAAGACATATCTCCCTACCTGTTTGACAAATCAATCACCATGCAATAGTTTCCTCCAAAATTTTAGATCCCAAATTTTGAGAAGTACAAAGGGGAATCATACCTACTCCAACATCTCAAATAATTCTTCATCACATTCCAAGAGGTCTCTTACAATGAAAATTACCTAAAAAGACTCTTCACTAGGAGTCTTGGTGGCCCCGCTTTGGAGTGGTTCATGGCACTCCCTCATGGTTCTATATCAACATTCTACAAGCTTGTAGAATAATTTGGTGGTCAATATTCCTACAACATTGAACATCAAGCATCATTAAGCAACCTATGTAATACCAAGCAAAAGAACAAAGAAACCTTTTCCAGTTTCTTACAACGATGGAGACACATTGCGAATCGTATGCCTTGGTAGATACCCAATAATCATTTGATCAATATCTTCATTAGAAATTTGATATTTGAAATGTAATTCCAATTGAAGATGGCTTCTCCTGACACTTTCAAAGATCTTGTTAAAAAGGGCAAAATATTGAAGGTGGAATTTTGCAAAAAGGTTCCATTAAATATTATAGCCCTTCTGCTAACAATTATAAACCAAAGTTTTGGATCAAGAACAAAGGAGTTTTAAATGATGGAGTGACAGATGCAAAACACGTCCAAAATGTCCAAGCATTTAGTCAAAACAAAAACAACAATTAGAACAATAATCACAATAACAATCAGAACAATAACAATAAAATTAGAATAATTCATCACAACAGCAATCTCAACAACTTATTTTCTACTTATTTTCTCGCAATACTAACAACAATAATAACAACAATGAAAATAATAATAAAAATAATACTAGGCAACATCAAGAATTTAATTCTCTCACAGAATCATTGGATGTGGTCTTTCAATGATTAGTGGATCAAGGCATGATGATATATCCTAACACTTGACTGTTTGACGAAAATCAACCCAAGCCTTCTTGGTATAAAGATAACGTATACTATGATTATCATCACATTAATGGACACAATACCAAGAAGTGCATGAAATTGATACACCTAGTTCAAGACCTCATAGATTACAGAAAGATTGAGTTTGAAGGCTAAAACCCATCATCATCCAATGCCAAAATGAAAACCTACAATGAACCATTTCTGAAACACATTCAAAACAATGCATCCAATTCTATTCCTTAAGACTACTCCATGAACACCATCACACACAATGATCCCATATGTGGAATTCTAATGGAAAATGATATCTTCATTTTTTATGCTCTTTGTGGATGTATTGAGGAATCTGAGAATCACGTGAACACCCTTACACTTAAAGGTGTCGGTTGCAATGCTACTACTCGAAGACCAAGAATTACTGTCCAAGCTGCCAATAATCCATCAAATTTTGCAAATCCACCATCCACAGCATCAATAGCTATGTGGCCTACTTCATGTTATTATTTATTAGCCTAGTTAGGAAATATGCCTACACATATATCTATCCTTGAAATTTTGTGAACATCCCCCATCAACAAAGAAGTCCTTGAAAATACACTTAATGTATCATGTGTCCCTGAAAACATTAATGCATCACAATTCCAAGCTATGATAAAAAATTTAGCTACACAAGAGCATTTGGTCTTCACTGACAGAGGCGTTGAAGTGGATCCAAAGAAGGTGAAAGCTATTCTGGAGATGTCAGCCCCCAAAACATTGAAATAACTATGAAGTTTGTGTATAGTTAGAAAATGGAAGCACTTCCATTGTAGAATGGTTTATCCTTTTGAATAAGTGGTTTGGGGTCATGTCAAGTGGCTTGAATGGGTCTCTAACTTGGATCTAGATTTTCCCCTATTCTGCCCCATTTCCCACTTTTCCAGCCTGTTTCTGACGCCTTAAACTACAAACTGGGATTTTTTACCTCACGGTCAAAGTCAACCTTTCTAGGTCAAGCTTGACCTCGACCTTGACCTAGGTCAAAATCGACCTTTTTCTGACCTAAGGTCCATATTTTAGATTTATAGGGTTTCTGGATGTTCGGCTTTGGAAAGAATTAATTCTTGCTTCCAGGTCAGTTGTTTCGGTCTTCAGAGCAACAAATCTTAAATTATACTTAATATAGGTCCTCTTCTAAGGGTATAGGTATAATTGGAATTTAATTCTCCTATGTAGGCCTCTCTATAATATTGTGCCCTAGATTCATATATAAGAAAGATTTCTCCTCTCATTTTCTCTAAGACTTGATAACCATAAGCAAGAGCAACCATGACCATCACCTATCA
>MU228291.1:35691-54581 GCA_018584345.1 Thuja plicata | reverse complement strand
TCCATTGTGATTGTAGTTCTACTTTATTTGGGGAATGATGTCAATTCATTTGCAATAATATCATATCTATATATACATATTATCCTATGATCATACTGACCCCACAGTAGGTAGATCCCTTCTATGTAATCTGTATTTTTATATGTTATTTCCCTTGATTTGTCTTTGTTTGGGGGCATCTCGTAGTGGAAATGTAATCAGTAGATTTGTTTATGTTTCCGTTAAAGCCATTTCTCCTGTTAAAGTGTTAGCAATGCCTTTAATGTGGGGATTTATGCTTTACTTACTTTTTGCACATACGCACTTTCAAAATATTTTCAAAACTTAAAACATTTTCCCGTTATGGATTAAAGACTAATCCTTAAAGCATAAATTTTTACCTTATAGGATGTCTTGATCCCTCCAATTTAAATTTATACGGATCTCTTGATCCCTCCAATTTCAATTTACAATGTTTTGATCCCTTAAGGTTTGAAGGTGTCCTTGAGACCGGATCTCCCTAATGGGTTGACTAGTGAGTAGCCACATTCACTAGGCGGTTCAACTCCATCTTTCCAATTGCACTGTTTCCTTGTGCGGTTCACAATGGGACATAATTTCTCATTGGGTGAGGTAATCACACCCTCTCTCTTTTTCTCCTTAACTGGTGATATCTCTCTTATCATGATCTTATGGCTGATAAAGACTTAAGTCCCTGGGGGCTTGAGGATTCCTTTGTCCCTTTTGATTTCAATAAGATTATCTGCTCTTTATGATCTCCTTTACCAAGAGTTTGCATTGAGTTCATAATCTTGCTAAAGTGGGGGTAAATGTATAGTCAAAAAATGGAAGCACTTCCATTGTAGACTGGTTTAGCCTTCCAATTAATTGGTTTGGGGTCATATCAAGTGCCTTGAATGGGTCTCTAACCTGGATCTGGATTTTTCCCCTATTCTGCTCCATTTCCCACTTTTTCCAGCTTGTATCTGACACCTTAAACTACAAACAGAGATTTTTGACCTCAAGTTCAAATTTGACCTTTCTAGGTCAAGGTCATGACCTTGACCTAGGTCAGAATCAACCTTTTTTTGACCTAAGGTCCATATTTTAGATTTCTAGGGATTCTGGATGTTGGGATTTGGAAAGAATTAATTCACGCATCTAGGTCGGTTGTTTCAGTCTTCAGAGCAACAAATATTAAATTATATTTAATATAGGTCCTCTTCTAATGTTATAGGTCTAATTGGAATTTAATTCTCATATGTAGGGCTCTCTAGAAGATTGTGCCCTTGATTCATATGTAAGAAAGCGTTCTCCTCTCATTTTCTCTAAGACTTGATAACCATAAGCAAGAGAAACCATGATCATCAACTATCAAAGACTTAAGAAGTGAGATCCAAAGGTGAAGAAGCAAGATTTGAAGCAAGCCAAGTATCCATTGAATCATTCATATATTCTCAAGCATTCAATCACTTCTCAAGCACTCAATTCATCAAGAAGATCCATTAGTAGCCATTGAAGGATTCAAGCTCTATGGAGCCCTCTTGTTAAAGATTTCTCCATCCACATTCCTCCAAGCCTCTTCCTATTCCAAGATTCATTAAATATTGGTGTTGAAGATCTACAAATAGTTGATTTGAGACATTCTACATTCTACATTCTACATCCATTTGGTGCATACATACTTGTGGATCCGCGGATTCAAATCCGCCACAAGGGCTCATACAAGAAAGGTGAATTTGTTCATTTACTTAGTTTTATTTATGAAATTTCAATTATACTTTGAGGTTAATTCCAAAACCATGGTTTGACCAAGGTAAAATCCTCCCCCAAAAAAACAAATACATTTTTCTTCAAGATACAGGTTCAGAAAAGCGGATCAGAGTGCAGATTTGGATACCGTTTTTGGAAAACTATCAGGATCTAGAAATAAATATTTTGTCAAAGACTTTTGAGGTTGATTCTTCCCTAGGTTGAAATCAAAAATTCTAGGACAATGGCGACATTGACTTGAGGGTGAAAATTGGAACTGTGTTAGATCGAAAAAAGATTTCTAGATTTTGTTCTCCTTTGTGTTTCTGTTCCAGATTCGGTTGCAGATTTTCCTAAAACTCGGTGCAAATCCCCAAAAATAACATTCTTCAGATCTGTAGAATTTCAAGGTTAGTACTTTTCTCCCATTCATTTCAATTAAAGTTATTAATCTTTCTAAACCTATCACACATTCTTTTCTATAAAATGGAATTTAAGATAGATTCTTCTTTATTCTTATTTCCAATTGATTGATTCATTTATGCATTGATCCTTCCTTTGGGGTTAATCAATTTGGATCCTTCCTTTCTATATTTAAGGATAAAAGGAACATCTTATTTATCCCTCACACTTGAATTAAAAATTCTAAATGTAACAACATATATTTCATACATCACATCCACCTTGTCATCATAGTTTTACCATCACCCTATTTCTTATGTTACATTTTCAAGATCCCTATTTCTCATGTTATAGTCTGCAAGGAAATATTCATTCCATTAGAAGGTTCATGTCATAGATAGTAGATAAAGTACATCTATTTTCACATCTATTACATAAAAACATTAGGTTTTGTTGGGATTGTTTATGTCAAACAACATTTGATCGCTTAAAAGGATATCTAGCTAACCCTCAAGTCCCGGTGTTACCTGTCTTAGGCTGACCTCTTATCTTGTATATATCAGCTACTGAAGTCACACTGGGTGCTCTTTTAGCTTGGTTAGATGACAATGGAACAGAATGAGCAATCCATTACCTTAGTTGAACACTAGTGGGTTACGAACTAAATTACTCACCCATTGAGAAATCTTGTTTGGTAGTTGTTTTCTGTGCACAGAAGTTATGCCATTACATGCTTAGTCAAAAGATACAACTGGTTTCTAAAATTTATCCACTCAAATATCTGGTGTCTAAAGTTGCACTCATAGGGCACACTACAAATTGGGTTATGATTCTAAGTGAATTTGGCATTGCTTATGTAGATCAAAAATCTATTAAAGGACAAGTAATCATAGATCAGTTAGCTGAAGCACCTGTTCAAGTCTAATCATCACATATTTTCTAGATGAATCAATTCTCGATGTAACCCCGAATATCCCATGGAAACTATATTTTGAATTATCTTTTACATAGAAAGGATTGGGGGTAGGCATCCTTTTCATCACACCTCAAGGGGATCTCATCCCTAAATCCTACAAACTGCAGTTTCCTCTGACAAAGTTGGAAACATCATCTCTTTAAAGACCGCATCTAAACTCCTCACTATTTTCTTTCCAACTAGATCCCACAAGTGAAAACCAAACTAATCTTCACCATATCCCATGAAGATACATCGCTTCAATTTTGAATCAAGTTTGATCCTTTTCTCCTTAGGAACATGAACAAATGCTTGACACCCAAACACTAGGATGTGAGAATAGAAAACCTCTTTCCCAGCTACTCTTCATCAGGAATACCAAACTCTAATCAAGATGAAGGATTGCAATTAATCAAATAAACAATTGTGTTACATTCCTTCACCCAAAATTCTTTCCCTAAACCAGAATTAGAAAGCATACATCTAGCTTTCTCAATAATGATTCTATTGAGCCTTTCCGCTGCCCCATTTTCTTCAGAAGTGTAGGGACAACCTTAATCCTTCAAATACCATGATCTGCACAAAAACTATCAAGATCCAAAGAAAAAAATTCACCTCCATTATCTGACTTTAAGCATTTGATTTTGTGTCCACTTTATTTTTCAAAAAGTGCTTTAAAAATTTAAAATTTTTAAAACACTTCAGATTTTTGAGAAAGCATATAAATCCAAAATTTTGTAGTACAATCATCCAGGAAAGTAACAAAATAATTTGCACCTCCATGAGAGGTTACCTCCATAGGACCAAAGACATCTGAGTGCACTAACTCCAATGGTGTTTTCTTCTTATCATGTCCATCCTTCAGGAAGTTGACCCATCTTTGTTTCCCGTGAAGATAATGTTCATAATACTCCAAATTTTCTATTGAAGACCCGATAGTTGTTCTTAGTTGACCATAACCTCAAGGCCTTTCTTTCTCATGTAGCCTAATCTTTGATTCCAAAGAGCCACATCACTTCCCATAGCATTCATAGTAGCTCCCACCTCATCAACAGTTTCTACAATATAAAGGTTGCCAATTTTGTCTCCTTTTGCAATCACCAAAGAACCTTTATAGACTTTCCATGTGTCTGTAAGAGTGGTGAGAAATCCTTGTGTATATATCTGACTTATGAAAATTAGACTTCTCTTCAATTTGGGAACATGGCATACTTCTTTTAGAAACCATTTGAATCCTCTAGCGAGCTGTAAAATAACATCACCTTTTCCAAAAATTTCACAATATTTTTCGTCACCCAAATAAACATGTCCAAAATTCCCTTCTTGGTAATTTGTGAAGGTTTCCATGCAAGAAGAGGCATGAAAGGAAGCACTAGAATCAATTACCCATGAATCTTATTTTGTGTCACTTGTATATAGTATTAGAATACCATCACTCCTATCATAAGTTATGTTTTCTTCATTTTCCAATACTCGTTCTTGTGCATTCTTGTATTTTTTACAATCCTTCTTGATATGGCCTAGTTTGCCACAAAACTAGCAATCACCTTGTCTAACTCAGGTCTACAATCTTCTTGCAGATTGAGACCTCCTATTGGAATTATTTCTGCCTCTATTGTGGCTTCTTCCCCTATTTTTGGTACTCACCATTGTTAAGGCTTCTCTGATTCAAGACTCCATGTTCTTTCTTCTCATGTCTTCACTGAGAAGATTCGCTAAAGCTTCATCAAAAGATAGCTTTTTAGAGAATGATGTTGTAGTGCTAATTGTTGTTACAACTCCATCCCATTTGTTTGGAATAGAGCATAATAGTAAGATATCCTTTTTCTCATCATCTTTTTTCATTCCAAATGAATTCGCTTGACTGGTCAAGGTATTGAATTCATTGAGTTGATTTGTCATGGTCTTACCTTCCCCAGCTTCAATTTGTATAACCTCTTCATGATGAAGAATTTATTTGCAGTGGATGCCATTGCATATGTTGTTGAGAGATTTTCCCATACCTCCTTTTTTTTTATTCATTTGCAACATTGTACAATACATTATCATTGAGAGAGAGAGAGAGAGATTGTTTCCTTGGCCTTTTCGTCGAGTGATTCCCAATCTTCATTACTCATCGCAGCAGGTTTCTTTGTTATCCCTTAAGAGAAAGTGAGAGACTTTGCTTGATCAACAGTGATTTCATTTGTATCTTCCATATCCAAAAATTCTTCCTTGCAAATTTTTGTACCCTAGAATCTTCCATAGCTTTGGAAATTCTTTGTCAAATTCCCAATCAGCTGTTCAACCGGCTCTGATACCAATTTGTGAAATATAGAAAATCAAAGAAATAGAATTGCATAGATTAAAAGGACAATTACATAATGAAACACACACACACACACAAATTTTATCATGGTTCACCAAACATCGCTACATCCACACTGAGCAAATAATTCTTATTATATAATTAACAGAACTACATAACAAGGTTACAATAGTAGCTTTAAATAAGCTCTCCCAGAATATAGAATGTTAAGAGTAAGATTTAGATGGAAAGAAAGAGATGTCCATTGGGCTTCAGCTCAACAAGAATGACACTAGACTTCCATTTAGTAATTGTTGTGAAAATATGTAGCTTCCTCCAAGTTTGTGGGTGATGTGGATTACAAATATAATTTATTATGAGAATGGAGTTGCAAATTCTAACATTCCCTTCAAGGACACTCCACCGTCTTTGCTTGTAGGATTGTGGAGAATCATTATTTAAACTATGGGAAGGTTACCAAATGAGTTGGAAATAGAGATAACAAAGTTACAGGAATTATACATATATAATTGTCTTTAATTGAGGGAACTTCCTTTTAAAATTGGGGAATTCAACAACTTGGAAAAAATAGAATTGTTCATTTGTCTTGACTTAGGAGAATGACCATGAAGTTTTGGAAATCTTCCAAAGTTGAAAACATTAAAATTGAAACATTTCTCTTCAAAATTAAAAGAATCATTGCTCAACAATATTAAAGAAAATTGTAAGATACAGTTTTAATATTAAAAAAATTCAAAAATTTACATCTTAAATTTTTTTTTGATTAAAGGAAAACATGTTTTGAAGGGACTTGAAACATTTAAACATCAAAGAAGTTTAAAGAAAGAAACAACATCACACAACTAGACACAAGCTCGTAGGCAACCATCAGACCAAAATAGGGGAAAGAACCCAATAAAAACCAAGCATCAAGAAAAGGGGGAATGCATCCCACATAGTATCAGTACAACAAAATGAGAATTCCTCCCAACAACCTTACATTTTTAATCAAGTTATCATTCTTCATTGTCATTTCCTCATTTATAATTCACACTTTGTTCATCATAGTGTCCATAATGGTTGCACCTTTGTCTTTTATTTTGAACCTTGTGGAAAGGCCTAGCAACAAATCATCACCAGATCTATAATCATCACCCAAGTTCTTAGACTTGAAGCTCCCAATAAGCGAACCAGTAGTACCTTTATTTAATGTCTTAAAAATGTTAGCTTGATCATCCAGCCTTCTCAAACCATCAAAAACATTCTCCACAGTCATTCAACTCATTGCAACCACAACATTTAGTCTATCATAAAAATTTAAAATATCCTCCTCCAAAGACTTAATTCTCTGGTCATGCTCATTTTTCATCTCCTCAACCCCCTTCGATAGATTTTGGGTTATCATCCACAAGTTGTTGACCTTCTCATTATCATGGGTAGTAGTCCCTTTCTCTTTGATACCATTAAACTTGGAGTCAATCCACACAAGGAGGGAGCAATGGTCATCCATTGTTTCCTTAACACTCTTTCCTATGTTAGCATTGTCATACATAGAAGACATTTTCTCTAGTGGTGTATCCATTCTGACTATAATATGACCACGAAAATCCAAATTCTCTTCATCCATAATAAGGGGTTGCAGTGGGGATTCATCATTCTTAATATGATCCTGTTTATGTTTTTTTGGAATGGATAGAAGAAATTTGTCTATTTTCCTTTCCTTTGTCCATGGCCGAAGAAGAGCCCTAAAATTTACCCTTTACTTTATTTCCCCC
Organism: Thuja plicata; assembly: GCA_018584345.1. Lineage (NCBI taxonomy): Eukaryota > Viridiplantae > Streptophyta > Pinopsida > Cupressales > Cupressaceae > Thuja > Thuja plicata. The sequence continues at coordinate 47,431 of MU228291.1, read as the reverse complement.
ACTAGGGCTGAAAAAATGAGGCACACATTCAACTAATGGAGAATAGTCTAAATCTTCATCATTGGAAACAACAAATTTTAACTGTGCTTTTTCTTCCCTTTCAAGATTTGTCCTCAAATTTATTGAACCCCACCCTGATCTTCATCAAGATCACCCTCAGGAGCCACTAAATGGCCCCTTAGAAAATAACTCACATCCTTATTCACCCTAGTGATACAAAGGTATCTAGCCACCGAAACAACCTTGTAAAACTACATAATAAGGAGTGTACCATCCTAAAATGTAAGCACTCTTAAATCAGGTTCTTATTTTAGCCTGATTCTAGTATGTACAGCTTCCCACATTGATTTCGCACTCTCCTATTTCTTATTTGACCTTCAAATTAACATTATAAGTCTTATAATGACTCAATTTATTTAAAACTCAAGTATGGCCCTTATTTCAAGTGTGCTCCTCTATCTTTTCTCCAATCAAATAATTCATTTCATTACCTTGGCCCTATATTTTTTTTTTTTACCTCTGTGACAAATTTTGACCTTGAATGGAGTTGTGCCCAGAAATCCTGCACCTACTTTCTATCTTATTTCTTGATGTGATCCACAATGAAAAGTTGTCATATATTATTTGATCTATTTTTTTTCTATTCCTTTATCTTCTTGACAGCTTTCCTTAGACCCTTGACTATACTGGCAATAACTTCCTTCTTGTAATCTTCCATGAATACCCATTTCTAAACTAGTTCATATCCAGCCTTTAGGATCTGCCATGAAAAAACCATGCTCAGTTTGAGTTCTAAAATCTCTCTGATGAACTTAGCTATTTTCTTATACATTCTCTCTTCCTCCTCAAAAATTTGCATATTGATATATTTATTATCCAATTCTTTGTAATTGGTGGCTAATTTTTCAATTATCACTACACCTCTCATTTTAAGATCATCTATCCATTGTCTGCTAATCTGAGCCATGTGTTTTTGTTCTTTCATCTAGGTGATGAGCACATTTATATCTAATTTATAGGTATCAAACACCTCCATTCTTTTATAAGTCTCATTGGGTTCAAAGGATAGGAAATTTATAAATTTCATGATCACTGTAGACAGTTCCAGCATTGTATTCTTTAGCTTGGCCTTGCTTAGCTTTAGATGGTCAAGTTGTTCTTTTAACAACTGGTTAGATAATTACCACATTATCTTTGTGGTGTCATGGTGTGGTATACCTATGTATACCATGCTCACATTGAAGTCATCAATGCTCATCTGATTCAAATCCTCTGTTGCCTTTACTTGAGCAACTTCAAGCATGACATGACCTGTGACCGGGTCAGTCTCCAGTGACACCAATACTACAGGTTATTTTGTTTTCTTCATTGGTGGGCTCTTAATAATTTGTTATGTCACACCCTATGGTAGAGAACTATCTTCTACCCTCTTCCTCTTCTTCTCAATGGTATGCACTATCTAGGAAGGGAAAGATAGAATAGGAGATTCCATCTTTATTGCATCTTCAGCAAACAACTTCCTCACTAAAGGAAGATTTCTGGTTTTCCTGCTACCAAAATTTAATTTGGAAATATTAGTACCTTCAAAAGAAATAAATATAGCTTCATTAACTTTACTCTCTTTAGTGTTGGTAGCCTTGATTTGTTTCTCTATTGTGTCTTGATCCATTGGGTGGCTCAAAGTATCCATCATTACATCAGTTTTCTAATTTTGTGCCTTAGCTATTACTTCTTTCTCCTTGTCAGCCTCTATGTCTTTCATTTCATAAACTGGAGGTAGATTCGGTAGAGGTCCTCCTCCATAGGTTGGAGTGACTTCAACTTGTTTTTTATGTGGTTGGTCACCTCCTCCCAAAGCTTTAGTCGATCCTAGAGGTGCACTAGGTGTCGTGGAAGCAGAAGAAATAATATTGGTGTTGGCTTGTTGTTGAGCTTGAATTACTCCTCCACGAAGTGTGCTATTCCTCATTTTCCATACTTTTTCCATTCAACCCAATCATGAGTCCTTTTGAGGATACCTTTCATCAACACATCCAAGCCTCTTATTTTTTGGCCTACATATGGCTTTGAATTGATGGGAGTACCCTTTATCAATTAAACATATCTCTAGGGCCTCATATAACCTTTGTCCTCTTAAACTCCTTCAACATCAATCTATATGCTATATTTTTTTATCTTCTCAATAGTTAAGCATGACCAATAACAGTCCCTAGCCTCCAAGTCATCCTTGCAATTTTCCTAGAAGTCTTCAAAATCTAGCACATGCCAATATGCCGGTCCAAGATTCAAATGGTATTTTACAAAGTTAGCATAATCATAATGCAGCCTGATAACATCATTCATTTGGAATGGGTACTTCTCCAGAGCTTCTTTGACCAAATTCTTAGCAAACGAACTAGAAGCACAAGAATATGGCCATATTTTAATGGGAAAGGATATATCAGCTTTGTGTACACTATTGTAAAGTGCATTTACCTCTATAATTTTTTGGCATAACTCTATCATCACCAGTTTTTCCTCTGGATAGAAAGGTAGCTTCAAGGGTTCATCGTCAAAGCCTCCTATTTTGATATATGATAAGGTTGGAAACTAAATGTAATACACTCCATATTGTTTAATCACCTTAGCAGCTTCAAGGGAAAATCTTCTTTCTGGGTATCCTTGTAGCTCTCTACACAATCTCATTGTGAATGCATCATTCACTTCCATGAAATAAGTGTAGATTTTGTGTAGATACAAGCTTGGGTAGAACTCATGTACCCAGGTAGACTCATCTTAGTCTTAAATTTTGGGGAGTCCCATCCATATCTGCATTGTGGCCAATGCATAGATCAGGAAGAAAGGACATCTAGAAGATGTTGGTGCCTTGTGAAAATTGATGACATTATTTTTCCAAATGTATGCAAAGAAGATCTTCGGTAAACATACACCGGAAGATAGGAGAATATCAAACCAAAAATACAAATATCAGAGATCACTGAAAATTGCTAAGTACAAAGAAAATTGACGACACAATTTTGTGTGTAAACCGAAATTGCAAAGTGAAAAGGATAAAGAGGAACCCAACAGTGGAAACCGACAAGAAGGATATAGTGCAACCAGTGAGAATAGTCAAAGTGGAACCTGAGAGATAGTTCAAGAAAGGAACACCGAGAGACAGTCTAACTGACTTTAGAGCATAATCGATCGACAAAAACTAAAAAGTTAGTTGCAGCCCGCAAAAAGTGGATCTGACTTCCACATCAGATAAAAAATTCTTATTCTATTTATAGAGTCTTGATTTGTTTTAAAACAATTACTTTGGGGACAAGAAACATTATTGTAAGTGTTTTAATCAGTCTAACTGGTTTAAAACACATAGACTAAAAGATCAAGGTCAAGTTGTAAACCTATGATCTTAGAGTTAATATTGTTTTACGTGAAACTTAATTAGGTCAATCTATCTTATAAATAGATTTTTTAATCATTCACTAACATGGATGAGAGGATGAATGGATCCTATGAGCACATCTATGGATCAGACTGAAATTTTCAATAACAAGAACAACAAAAGGTCAATTTGGTTATCAAGAACCAAGAACAGAGGCTACCGAGCAACAGAGGTATTATTCAATCACATTAGGTGATACACTCATACATGTAATCTTAAATGGATCTATAATCAGCAATAGGAGATTGCATACACTCAAGTCAAAGTGTAATTTTCTTACATTCTAACAAGTGAAGCAAAGTGTAAAAATCCTTTCAAGGAAGGTGGATTTAACCATCCAATTGTAAATCTCTTAACTGAGTGCACACTAAATAGTGTTGCTAAAGCTCTTAACAGAGTAGACTTTAATAGGTCTCCACAGATACTCCTAATAGGGTAGATCATCATAATTTATCAAATTGTAAGCCTTAACAGACCCTTCCAATCTACAGATAGTGAAGAATTTGTGGGTGCCATCCCCACCACAATTTTTACTTCCTAACATGAGTTTTCTGTGTTATAATATCTTGTGTTATGTGTCAATTACTTTCATGAATATTTCTATGAATGTTCACATGTATGATTAAATTAATAGAATTGATATATCTTACATCAAGATAGTATAGAACGGATGGGTGGATAAACAATTGATTACTTAAAGGATAAAGGTTAAAATATTTAAAAAAAAAGATTAGAGGTATTGATTCACCCCTCCCCTCTTAGTACACACTTCCCATTAATTCCAACAATTGGTATCAGAGCCAAGTCTCGTCTATGAGAAAAGATCATACAATGCAGAAGTACAGACTTGACAAGAGTATTGAGAATCAGAAACTAGAAATTTAGATCTTCTATGACAAGTATAAAGAAGCTAGAATCAAGATGAGATAGCTGTTAGATGAAAGAAAGATTATGGCATCTCATTGTAATGAAACAGATTACCATGAAGAAGAGATACCGGATTTCTTTGAGTCTTCAGGATAAAAAACAAGCAAAGCATGAGACACATCTGAAGAAAGCATTACAAGCTTAAATGAAATCAATCAACATCTGGTTGGACAAGTGAAATATCAAAAAATTGATCAAGAGACACAGATGGTAAGAATGATTGATGTCATGAATAGTGCTAGACAAGCCAATCAAGAAAGAACACTAGCTATTGATGATATAAGGAAGATTACTAAAAAGCTACAAGAGAAAGAATCTGAAATACAAAGATTAATAGAACATCACCATGAGATTACAAATTAGATTATTCTTATGAGTCAAGAGGAAAACAACATGAATGTTGAACTCATTGAAAGAATATAAGCTATTGGTGAACTGAGGGAAGAAAATGAAAAGCTAAAACAAGAAATCAAAATTCAGCAACAACATAATAAAATTATCAAGAAAACTGAAGAAAGCAATAAAATAATGGATTATTTTCTTGATGAACAATGAAGAATCAACAACAACACTGGTCTAGGCTATACTAAGAATGAAGAATCACCCAATCAAGCTGATCCAAAGAATGTCTATGCAAATCCAAAACCAAGAAAGTTGACATGCAATCACTGTGGAAGGAAAGGCCACACATCAAATGTATGCAGGAGAAAAATGAGAGGTATTCATAAATCCACATCTTCATTCATAGGATTTTGTTATAAATGTAACAAGAAAGGATATAAATCATATGAATGTAAGTCTGAGATGAAAAAACCAAAGAAGTAAACCTACATGGACAAATACTGTCCTACTTGAAAAATGAATGGGCACACAACTCTTGAATGTTGGAAGAAGAGAAAGAAAGCATGGAAGCCTAAAGGTCAAGAAAATTCCTATCAACTAAAAAGAGTCAGTAACCAGTATGTATGGCATTACAACACATGGAAAAATTGTATAACATGTGGAATATTTGGTCACATTGATACAAACGGTATGAGATAGTGGACAAGAAAGTCTAGAGGATGGACTAACCCTAGAATGACATGCTTACACTGTCATAAAGTTGTTCATCTCAAGAAATAGTGCAGAGACCAAATGACAGGGACCATTACATTCCCCAATGGAAATACCATTGAAGACATCCAGAAGATGAGAAACAAAATGTGGAGGAAAGCTACAAAAAATGATGAAGCTGGACTGAGCAATGCAATTGGTGACACCCTATCCAATGGATCTAGTGACATCACCACCCCCACTAAGCAGAACAAGTAAGTATGGAAATTCATTGCACTAAGTAGTATTTTACATCAGTTCCATAATGTGTTGATGAAATGCAAAATTAGCATAAGGAAAGATGCATTATAGTATTACTTGTTAAAATCTGTGAAAACTATTCCATTGGGTAATACATACCAAAATCCATCGGTATACACTCAAAGCTAAAAAAAATTCACTTACCAAAACATGTCGGTTAAGATGTAAAAGAAAAAGTTGCTAGTTTAAAGCGAAAAGTGTCAGTAAACAAGAAAGCGGACAAAGTTATCTTCATCATACACCGAAAGCCATCAGTAAAAGCAACAATTTAGATGAATACTCAAAGCATCATGTTGTCACTAAAGAAACAAGTTAGTGTTTATCCTTACGACTCCTTATTCACACACTAAGGAGTGGTTGAGCATTAATGACTCATTTTAGGGCAAACGTCTATAAAAGGGTGATAGAAGGGTTTCACTATTCACTGAGCAGAGCAGAGTGATGAAAGAAAAATTTCAACACACAACGATAGCATCACAGAGTGACTTAAAATCAACCCACAACACTCCAAATAGATCAATGACCAATATAGAAGTAAATAGTAAGTTCCTACGTTAACTAAGAACTCTTTTGTATGCATTTAAAAAAAGCCCTAAATGTCTGAAACAATGGCCATGACTTCAAGAACCACTAAACTGAAGAGCATCAAGAAGGACAAGGTCAAACTTGTCAATAATTCTACATGTGAGGAACCCCATTACAAGATATTCCTAGAGGTTGCATCACAACCCAACAATGCTGGAGCATTCTCATGAATACCAGCTAATGTTTTGCATGTCAAAGATGTGCGAGCATACATTCACTACAAGATTGCAAAAATTGGTGACCTGGACGTTGAATAAGCTTTCAAGAAGATATGTAATGATGATGGATCTATTAAAGATGAGAACAAGCACATAGAAGTGAAAAGGCTCACAAATTCCCTATTGTTCCCAAAGGTAATCAAGACTGAGTGGATTCGGTTAGTGCTGAGCGGAATTCACAACCACAAGCTATGGTTGGATGAGCCTAAAATGATAACCCAAGATGTTGTTCATGTAGTCACTAGTTATCCTATAACCGATAAGTTAAAGGCATTGAAACAGCCACCCAAGGATGAAATTGGAAAGAACACAAGAGCCAAGTGTGATGGAAGAGGACTTAAGGTTATCACTATCACAAATGATGAACTGAAATTTGGAGCATGTGTCCTAGGCTACAAATTCTTTCAAGCTAGCTAGATGAATAACATAGCATCCAGAGCTATGGATACAACATATAAAATTATAAAGAAAGGAACTTAGTTGGTTCTATCAGAACTTCTACTCAACCAGTTAGAAGAAAACTTGAGAACAATCAGAAATGCAAAGACAAATACATGTAAGTTTGGCTCACTTATCATGTGCATTTTATTTTACTTCCAAGAATATTTTCCATCAATAGGATATGTAAAATGGGATACCACTAGACCAGTTACCATATAGATTAGTGAGTACATAACATCACTGGGAGACAATTTTGAGACAGTTATGGATGAGTACTTTACTGGATTCAAGGAGGGAATGCAGAAAAGAGTAAGGATCCCAAAGCAACTAATTGAGAAATTCAAGAATTATATATGTTTCATGGTTGACATAGACCACACATACATCAAGCCTACTATACCAAGGACAGCATGGTTGCAACCATTAGACTATGAGATAAACATTGATCAAGCATCCAATGCAATTGATGCATTGATAAATGAACCCTTAGACAAAACACAACCAAAGTTTGGCACTTATGAAGAGGCCAAAGCAAGAATCAAAACTGGATTGGTTGTAAATAAAATAGATAGGAAGAAAGATAAAATGGTAAATAACTTAAAGAAAAGGTTGTTAGTCACAGAGGAAGAAACTAAAAAGTTAGAAGAAACCAAGGGATAGTCACCCATGGGTGAGGCTGAGCAGGAAAGTTACTCTGAGTCTATAGAGTCAGATACTCCGTTACCAAAACTAGATAAGAAGAATAGAACCATAGTTGCTTCAAGGACAAGAAGTCAAATAGCTAAGGACACAAGTCCTTCACCATTGAAGAAAGTTCAAGTAAGGACCTACAAGAGGAAAGAGGCAACACATAAAAGAGGGCCAACAAAGAGGAGAAAGTTCATTAGAACTAGGGAAGATATTGAGGACACAATATAGGATGAAGGTGTTCATGAGGAGAAAAGGAAGATCCCTAAAACCATTGATCAGGTATGTGCACTAATGGTTAAATCATGATCAATTACTGAGTCAAAAGTCAAAATATGGTTAACTCTGGATCCCTTGGACCAGAAAAAGATTGAAGAGGCAATCATCAAATTGATGAGTCCATTTAAAACTATACCAGTATAATTCTATGACAAAAATGCCCAATGCACTATATGATATAATATCTGCCAGATGGACCTATGCATTGAAGAATGAGAAAGAGGTAAGGGAAAGAGTCCTTGTATCTCTTATACCTCCTGAATCCAAAATGGAATAAATCAAGGAGATGATGGAGAAACATGCACATGAGTGCTCACCCAATATGAGAGCTTACAAGATACTTGATCACAAGCTAAAAGAACTAGAGAAGGACAACAACAAAATTTGGAGTAAGATACTCAACAGACCTACTAAGGAAGCAAGTCCCGAGCCACAGAGAGCTCTAACCAAGAATCAAGAAACCAAGGATGATCAAGCTACTGAGAGAATCAAACCAATTATCATCAAAGATGTTGAATTGGACAAAGAGGAATTGGACACCATAGGCAACAAGGATGTGGATGTTGCAGATGAGACATGGTCGGACACCACTATGGACAACATTTTGGAATACATATTCATTGACATAGCTGATGATCCAGTAGAAGAAATATAGAAAGATGAAGATGTCACTGTTATCAAGGACAAGACTGACAAACAGAACACTATAATTGACATTACACAGGTGAACATATCAAGAAAAATGCCAATATAGATGCAAGCCATCAATATACTTCAAGAAAATAGAAAAATCACCTGACAAAGATTCAAGCATTCCCGAGGATGCAGGGGATGAAGGAAAGAAAGACAACACCGATGACCAAAATGTCATTGGAGACACTCAAATTATAACAAAAATTGACAAGGTTACAAAAGGAGATTCAAAGAAAATAGATGGATACACAACTAAGAATGATTCATAGACAAATAAAGATGAAGTACATAAGGATACCAATGAAGGAGCAAAAACAAAATATGACAATCCTGAGGAAACCAAAAATGTTGCTATAGATCTTGTAAAGGTTGATGTGGAGATGTCCACTCAAAACCAACAAGCTAAAACCAAGGCACAACACCAAAAAGAAGCAACACCCCAAATTACTTCATCTAGCACAATTGACAAAGCCGAGAAGATGGCTTTGGTCCGACATTCAAGTAAAACTTAGAATAAGAAGAAGAAATCCAAAAAGACTAATTTGGAAGTCACTCTAGATGAGATAATTGAGATACCCAAATGTGACCTAGCTACACTAGAATATGAAGCACTTAAAGAGTATGGTAAAATATGCCAAAGCAAGGCACTACGGGAGAAGCTAAGAAAGCAGCACAAAGACTCCAAGGTAATAGAAACAACTAGGGACATCTTAAATCAGATTGTACCTAATGTTGATGTTGATCACAAAAAACCTATCCTTGGTCAACTAGCCAATCTCACTAAGGGAATCACTACGTAGAACATTCATGCAGAAAAGGCAATTGAGGAGAGAGAAGAGTAGAAATATCAGCACAAACTTGTTGAAAAGGTCAGCTAAGAAGTGGTAGAAAATGAGGTAAAGCTTTCATAATTAGGTGTATAGTCAGAAAATGGAAGCACTTCCATAGTAGACTAGTTTAGCCTTTTGAGTGAGTATTTTGGGGTCATGACAAGTGCCTCTGAATGGGTTCCTAATCTTGACATGGCTTCCCCCTGACCTGCCTTTCTAACCTCCATTTCCTGACCTAAATTTTGCATTCTGGGTCTCTGACCTATGATCCTGGGATCTGAGGATAGGGTTGACCTCCTAGGATAGGGTCGACCTCAACCCTACCCTAGGATAGGGTTGACCTTGACCCTATCCTAGGACAGGGCCGACCTTGACCCTGTCCTAGGGTCCAAATCCTAGGAACTTTTGGTTTCCGAGATGTCGGTCTTCACAAAAAGTTCCTTCCCACTTTCAGGTCAGCTGTTTCAGGTTCCAAATTGGTTGATTCCTAAATTATATTTAATATTGGTCCTATTCTAGGGGTAAAGGCTTAAATGATGATTTAATTATCCTATGTAGGCCTCCATAGAAGATTGTGCCCTAATTTCATATAAAAGGGAGCCTTCTCCTCTCATTTTCTCTAACCACAATCAAGCAATTGAAGTCTTCTAATCAAGCATCAAGCATCCTTACAAAGTGAATTCCAAGCAAGAAATTAGGAAAGATTTGAACCAAGCATCCATCATTCTCAAGTATCCATTTTCATGAAGGAGATCCATTGGAGGCCATTGAAGGATTCAAGCCAAAAAGTGCCCTTTTGGTGATCTCTCTATCCATCTTCTTTCAAATCCCTTGTCAAATTCAAGAATCCATTCAAGACTTGGTGTTGGAGATCTACAAGAAAGAGATTGCAGACATCCTTCTATTCTACATTCCATTTTTTGAAGCATACTTGTGGATCCACGGATTCGAATCCACCACAAGGAAATTACAAGCAAGGTGAATTTATGTGTTTACTTTGGTTATCTCTACAATTTAAATTACATTATAAGGTTAATTCCAAAACTAGGGTTTGACCAAGGCAAACCCCTTTCCCCCAACAAACAAACATTTTTCTTCTAGGTACAGTTTTGGGACTGTAAATTCGAGGCTAGATCTGGATACCCTTTTTGGATTTCTTTCAGACTGTGCGAATAGGGACACTTTCAGAGTTGAACAGATCGAGTTGGAAAAAGTGGTACAAGGTTGACCTTTTTCATAAGACCACATCGGAATGGAAAAATATTTATGGGTTTTTTCTGTCTTTTTTTCTAGTTTGGTATCAACTGTCAGCATCTCCAGAAATAGTCTATAGATCTCAGAAAATACCAATCTTTAATCTGCCATTTTATAAGGTTGGTACTTTCTCCCATTCTTTTCAATTACTGTCATTAATCATATTAATCTATTAATTTAAAAAATTTAAGATTCCCTTTCTTGGTCTCTTTCCAAATATTGGATTCATTTGTGTATTAAGCCTTTGGGGTTGATCAAAATTGGATCTCCTATTTGTGTATTTGAGGTTGAAAGAAAGGAGCATCTTATCTTCCCTTAATCACAATTAACAATTCAAACCCTCTTCTCAAACCATAATTTTCTTCCTTTACATTTTAGTAACATTCAACCAACACATTAACTCACATCCCAACATACATACATAATGCAAATATTTTTTATTTTTATTTTACATTTTAGTGAACCCGCGATAGACAACTCTTTCTTTTTGGTTCTAGATTTGAATTGTGTATGTTAGATCTTGCATGTTCTTTCAAATTACATTTCAATTAAATAGATCTAAAATTTTGTATTAGTTCATTTGCATTGTATTGGTGTATGAGATTTACTACATCTAGTCCTACTTATAGTATCCTGGTTAGAAGAATCCGTAGACTTATGGTTTCCTTTGATCCCAAGTCTTCCACTCCTTTCCTTAGGATCTTAGATGACAACTTGATACCTCATGATTCCAATCCTTCTATGGAGCATAACTCTTCTCACTTATCTCATGATGAGGATGATGCTTTAAGAGTTCCTCCTGATCAAGTGCAAAACCTTTCAACCAAATGTGATAAAATGGGTAATTGGCTTATCCAAGAAAACCATAATCAAGATTCCATCCAAGCTATAGAGGCTCTTAAAAAATCTCTCCATCATAATGATCAAGGTATTAATTTCTTGCGTAGTATTACTCACCTTGTGAATTTGAATGTTAAACCTTTAGCTCAAGAGGCTCAATATTTAGGATTCACACCTATTGTCACTAGTGTAGGACCTTCTTC
>MU228291.1:0-16398 GCA_018584345.1 Thuja plicata | reverse complement strand
AAATTTATCGTTTGATTGTCAATTTCAATTGGGGTTTGAATTTCACTTTCAATTGGTGTTTGATTTTCAAATTCTTTATCATTATGATTAACATTACTAATTTGTGGTGTTTGATGTGCAATATAATTTGTTACTCTTTTTTTTGGAATAAAATCTAATTGATTTAAAGAGTAACCTGCTAATACAAAAAGATCAAGTTCTTCATCACAATAAATTTTATTTGGCTATGAAGACATAATTGTATCCAACACTTAATTAGAAAATGCACCTAAATTTTCTCCTATTGTGTTTTCTTCTTCAACCTCTGCATCCATCATGGTGTCCTCATTGTTCCCATCTTCTGAACCAATTTTTGAACCCGATGCTCCCAAATTATCAAGGTTTCAAATTCTTACTCTTCTTTCTCGTTGTCATTTTGCCTCTTTCTCTCTATTTGCTGCAATCTCATCAACTGTCAGAACCTTTCTTTGCCTCTTTCTACATTTGTTTGATACCATGTTTGCACCAAAATTTGAATTCAAATGAATCCCTTCTTGTCAGATCCAAAACAAGACAAGAAAAGAGAATGTTCTTTCAAAATATTCTTTTTGTAACATGGATATGTCATACAAATGATTAAATAATCATCAATCATTGAGAGAAGGCCCACATAACTATTATTTTGTCTCCAACAGATCTTTCAGAAATGGGCACCCGTTATTTAAATGAAACGGGTGCCCGTTTCGATTTCAACGGTCCAAAACAAAATGGGCACCCATTTTTTAAATTTTAAATAATGGGTGCCCGTTTCTAAAAATTGGGAGTGGGGACTGTACCTCCACCTTAGTTTTTGGTTTGGGATAGGCTCAGTCCCACCAAGCTTGTGCTTGGCCTTGCAAAAAAATGACTAAGGTATTTAAAACTAAAATTTGCGCCTTGTCATGATTTTTCGGAGGTCAACCAGAATGAAATTTTAGACGAAATGAAAACCCATTTCAGTTCATATTGTACAGATTATAATCATATGACAAATTTGAGTATTTTTCCAATAATTATTATTGGTACCTAAAGTTGAAATTGTAAGGTTAACTAAAATTTTAATAACTTTTTTGATTTTAGGTTTTTGAAAAAATGAATTATATGTGACCAATCTACATAAAATTTCCTTCAAGATTAAAAAAAGAAAATCTAAAAAAAGTGAAATTTTCATCAAATTATGGTGGTCGTACACTAGAGGTTTTGAAAATGTACTTTATACTCAATTAAAAATGAATAAAAAAAATATTCAATTTTAAAAAAATCTGAAATATTCTAACCAATATTTGATGTGTTAGCTACCTTTCCCTAAAAGGATTTACAAAAATTTATTTATTTACTTCAAAATAGGGTGGCCGTACACGTGTGTGGTATGGTCCTGAAATAGATATTTTGAAAAGGGGTTTTTAAACATGCCTACTAAAATATATTTTTTACCATGTGGGTATTAAAAAAAATTACATATTTGAAAACTAGACTCTGAGCACTACATTTTCTATTAGTGGATTTTTCTGAGATTCAATCTTTAAGTGCCTCAAATTTTGACATCAATTGACTACACATTTGAAAAAAGGAAAAATACTTCCACTTTTTGCCCAAAAAGTGGACTCAACTTCATGCTGACACCCTAATAGAATTGATATATCTTACATCAAGATAGTATTGAACAGATGATTACATAAACAATTGATTACTTAAAGGATAAAGGTTAAAAGATAAAAAAAATTTAGATGTACTGATTCATACGTCCCCTCTCAGTACACACTTCCCATTAATTCCAATGCAAATGAGAGCTCCAAGCTCAATCTTTCCACCACAACCTGCGCCCAATCGACATAGCTATTTTTAGCACACACAGACTAGACGAGGAAGAAATCATGCTTGGCTAGCGCTAGAGCTTCCTCACTTCCCTTTACTCTATGAAGAAGGACGAGGATGTCTATAATTTCTCACTTCATATTAGTTTCATATAAGGTTTTGGGTATTTTTGTCTGCGTACAACTTTTGTCTTGGAACCGGTCCAAAGTCATCACCCCTCACTATTTAGCCTTCATTTTGTTAAATATAGATGCAAAGAGAGAAAAATTGTACTCATTATAGGTGTCTCTTTATGGGATATAGAAACAATTTTCTATAGTGTCTCTATTAATATCTAGGAGCACTTGCCCCTCTGACATTTTTATCTGTTTGTTATCTAAATCAAAATGAGTTATGCACTTCCTAATTAGTTATGGGGCTTGAACTACTACAAGGAAACTTGTAGCCTCTATCAACCGACTTTATTTTAGATTTTGTGTGATAAGATGTAACTGATCTGCGAGCAACTTAGCATACAAATTGCCCAAGTCATAATGACTAATTTTTGTGTCACCTAGATCCTTCCATTCACTCTCTAGACCATTCAAATGATCATAGCCAATATACCTTAGCACTATTTTCACCACACTCTTATATACATTATGCCAAAAACTTGTCTCAAAATGTTGATTTATGAGCTATGCATAGAGTCGTTGGAGGTCAAGTCGGCCTTAGCCATTCTTTCCAGTTTTGGTGTGTGAGTGTTTGTGACCATTTCTCCTTAATTCTCTATCTCCCATGAGCCAGCATTAAATTTTAGGCTTTTCCTTCAATTTAACTCCATTTGAATTTTGGTACCAATGAGTTTGATAGGTTGCCCTTCTTAGTTTATAATTTTTTTAAAATCATAATGGCTCTTTAAACTTGGGGATTTAAAAATATGTAGTCAAAATCACCTTTTCCCAAACTCAGCATCGGATCTCTTCAATGGGTGCAACTGATGGTTCTTTGTATGATCATATCATGTATTACCTTCAATGAGAAGAGATAAACTCAATCTAATCTTTTATGATGCCATTTGATGTCACTTCAGCTGATTTTGAAAATTTGCACATGAACACTGCAAATCCTGCACTACAAGTGGTCCTTTCTTTCATTTCTCGAACAACACCTAGAAGTGATTTTAACACCTTCAAGTTTCTCTTTCTAAGTGCCTTTTCACTTATAGTGCATGGGAAAATGATATCACACCTTTACTCAAAGCCTTTGTGTAACCATCAAAAAGTGTAGTGTAACACTACAACTCGTGCATAACTATGCATTGTTTTGCCTGTATTCTCAAATGTCAACTTTTAGGTGCATATTAAACTTATTCTTTAATTCATTCTCATTCTCTTATCTCTTTACTTATCAAAGAGCACTTTATGCCTTAGAAAAATTAGAAAATATCATTAAAATAATACCTTCGGGAATTGCATGCATAAAGTGCAAATCCTGAACTTGGCTAACATTAGATATCATGAAAAAGACTTGGCTACTTACTGAATCGACTCCTAAGAATAACCACATACCCAAACTATGAGACATACCCTAGATTGATACCTAAATGTAATATTAGGAAGTGGAACACACTAAATGATTTCCCGCATAACTATTATTCAGTAAGTAAACCAGTTTGCCAAAACCCTAACTTGACAATGTTGACCAATGGCTTTGGGTTTTGCTAGTGACTCCAACTTCGAAAGGGGGATAAATTTTAATAGATCAAAATTGGGGGCAACAACTAGCTCCAACTAGGGACTAAAAACACAAATTCCTAAGCAATGAACCATAGAGTGTTCTGTTTTCCAAGGAACTCGACAAGAAAACAACTAATCTACTTCTAAACTATGACACACCAAAATGGGAACAAGAAAAGAAAAGAGAAGGAAACAATCGAAGAGGAAAGAAAATGAGAATAATATGATACAAATCAAGTAAAATTTCTTACTCGAAACTGATAATGCTTTAGGTCCTTCCCATTATAAGACAATGGAAAAACTTTGTCATCCTGATTGGAAAGCTTAAAACTACTATGCCCACATGCTTTCACAATCTTGAATGGTCCTTTCCAGAGAGAATTAAAATTTGAGTGCATCCCCTTTGGTTCTTTCCTCTTATCCCATAGCATCACTAGGCCTCCTTCCTTGAATTCCCTTAATCTAGCCCTCTTTTCAAATATTTTCTTCACACACTGTTGATGTTGTGTGATGCAGTCTACCAAATCCTCTCTTTCTTCCTCCACCTTACTTAGGTACAATATTATTTTCTCCAATCCATTCTGAAAAAGAAGGTCTTCAATCATTGTCCCGAGTGTGCATGTAGACAGCTCTGAATGAAGTAGTAGATAAGCTTCAGTTCCATATTATACCAATTCAAATGGTGAGATGCCAATTTCTCTTTTAGGAGTCACTTTGTCTGCCTAGAGTGCTTCATGTAGCTTCTTGTGCTAGTTCTTGTGATTGTCGTCAACCAACTTCATGATCTACACTATTTTTTTGTAGTTAGACTCATCCTACCTATTCCCTAAGGGTAGTAATCAGATGAGTGGCTCAAATGAATTCTAAAATCATAGAAAAACTGAACCATCTTAGCAGAAGAGAATTAGGCTGCATTATCTGCAACTATTTTCATAGGGAACCCAAATCTAACCAGTATGTTTTCCTTAAGGAAATCACAAACCATATATGAAGATTTTTTCTTGGTAGCCTTAGCTTCTATCCACTTCGAGAAGTAGTCTATTGTTGTTATCACATAAATGTGCACTGCACAAGAGTGAGGATTGATCAGCCTTGTAAAATATATACCCCATTTCCAAAAAGGGCCATCAATTACTACTGTCCTAAGGGGTAGAGCAGCTAATTGTGGTTTTCCCGTAAAAAACTTACACTTCTCACATTTGGAAACCCATGTGTGCACATCCTTGAACATACCAGGCCAATAGTAACATTGCCTAAGGATTTTGAAATCCATCACGGTTAAAGAGAACTAGCCACCACATGTTTCATCACGAAATGCCTGAAATAATTTCTCATGTTGAGGCTTGTCTACACACCTGAGGAATGTGCCATCTATGACTTTATTGTATAATTTTTCCTCCTAGATTACATATTTCTCTTCCTTCAACCTAAAATTTATTTTCTTCTTTGGACTCATCCCTTCTAGGAACTGACCATAAGTAAAAAAAATAAGCAATGTCTAATAACCATGGGTCTTGCATGTTCACCATCAATACTTGAGGAATGTCTTCTTCTTCTTTTTCCTCCTTGGGTTGGTTTTCCACTATGGGTAAAAGTACAAACCTGTCTCACACTTTTATAAAGGAAAAGGACCACAACATGCAAACTGTTCAACTTTAACAACATAAAAGGTGGCATTTGTATTTAGAATTTGAGGATGATGTAAACTAAAGAAATGTGTAAAAATGTATTAAGTTTATGTCTATAATTTTTTTAAAAAAATTTGAACAAGAATGTACATAATTTTTTAATGTTTGAATTCCATTTTTCCATTGCTGAAAACTGCTGAAAATCAGGGGTCTAGTTCCCTCCAAACAAGTATATGCAAATAATCTATTTTTCCTCTGATTTCAAAATATGTTATAGATAAAATGTATAGCTAGTGTAGGAAAGAAGATTGGTTTTCAATGTATTTTTTCTCCGTTATAACTGCTCAAAGTTGAACTTATCTAAAATTGATAGTTTTCATCTCCCTCCAAATTTCCCCTATCAAATCTACACCATTCAGAAAAAAAATTACATATTCTTGAAGAAGACTCTCTCTCCTCTAGTGTTAAATATAAATTTTAATTTTTTTTGATATGATTTACTATTTTAAAATTTATTTGAAGCAACATCTTCTCAAATGTTAAAATACCTACTTCTTGTATTTTGAAATTATAATATATTAGATATAATCAAAATATTATAAACTTTATATGACAATAATCTTGACTATAAGATCTACAAAAGGGTATTTTTTATATTTTTTAAAAATATCATTAAAAAGAGTAGGGGTTATTGAAACATCAATTTTCTGAAATAATTTTATCTCTTTGGTAATTGGTATAAAACATGCATTTAATAGACATTTCCAATTGGAAAAGTTTAACCACTTATCTAGCTTAGTTAGAATGAATCTAGCTAGACCATATGTTTGAAGAAAATTAATTTTTATTTAGAAATACTCAAATTTAGTTGTGCTGATAAGTGGTCCTGAAACGTGACACAACTTTGTGCTTTTACCTCTATCAGCTTGCATAGTCTCTTCCCTCAAACCAGTTTAGTGGGATTTAATTCAATGTCATATTCCTGCACCTTTGTTACCCATGTTCCTCTAGTATTAAATCCCACTTCTCGCTGTGTAGGGATGCTTTTGACTGTTGTTTCTAGCACAAACAGAGTGTGGAGAGAATGCAAAATAAAAAATATAAAATGCTTCAAATCCTTTACCACTGCAAATACATATTTCTCCATCTGAGAGTACTTCAATTCATGATTCTTCAGAGTCATGCTCATGAAAGCAATTGACCTTCTTGAATGCCTTCTTCATTCTCTTGCAACAAGATTGCAGACATAGTGTGTTCTGGAGAAGAGAAATAAATAATGAAATCCTTGTTAAAATTTTGATGTGTGAGAACAAGAGCATTAGCAATTGCTCCTTTTATATCATAAAAGGCTTTCTTCCCTACCCCGTTCCATTTAAATTCCTAACTTCCCTTCATCATATCAGCAAAGTGTTTAGTAATCTAAGAGAAGTCAGGTACAAACCTCCTAAAGAAGTTTACCTGACCAAAGAATGATTTAATAATAGTTTTTCTCGATGGAAGCATGAGTTGTTGGATTTCTCTGATGTGCTCAGGATCAATCCTAATGCATTCTTGAGAAACAATGTGACCCAAGAGCCATCCCTCTGTAACGCATAAGACAAACTTCTTGGGATTCAATGAGATCATGTGCTCCCTGCATTGCTGAAGAATCTCTTCCAGATCTTTAAGGTGATCGACTCTCTTCCTTGAAAACATTGTTAGGTCATCTAGGTAAATCATGATGATCTTATTCTTTAAATCACCAAAGGATAGGTCCATCACCCTTTGAAAGGTGGCTCTAGTGTTGATGAGGCCAAATAGCATTCTATTGTAGGCAAAAGTGCCCCATGGAATTGTGAATGTCATCTTGTGTTGATCCTCCTCTTCTACTTCTATCTGGTTATAACCAGAGAAGCCATCCAACACTGACATCATTTCTGATCCAGAAACCATCTATAGGATATGTTCCATGGTGGGGAGAGCATAATTATTGTTCAACATCTTGGCTAGCTAACATCAGCATCTTATCAATCTCCCTAAATATGGTGTTCAACACCTTAGGGTTTTAATTCCACTGTTTCTATCTAAAATGAATGGTGTCGGGTTCTAGAGGAATATGGTGCTTAACATTACCACCCATTTAGATCATTGCAACACCACACAAACACATCATCATAGGATGTGAGAAATTCCTGAATTCTATTTTTTCCTTCTTTCGTGCAACACTTTCCAATGTTTACATTATGTGTATTTTTCTCACTTCCTATATTCAAACTCTCATATTCACCTGATGTGCTTCCTCTTTCTTCTCTCTTCTTCCTAATGTACTCATCATGTCTAGACAAGATCTTCTCTGAAGGAATCAAGTAAGAAGAGATTTTATTTCCTTTCTGTTGTATCTCGCCAAGATGCAATTCTTTCTTCAAAACTGGAGATATTTCTATGCAAGGATTCTCACTTCCTTTGAAGTATTTTTCTATGAACATTTTAGCATTCTCCAGGAAGAGGAAGAGATGAAGCCTATCATCATCATTGAACACTTGCCAAGCTTCTACATTATCAAGCATGTTTGGGAGATATACTAGCTCCATGGTGTACATTTTATCCTTGAAGTCTGAGGTAACAATAAGGAAGTAGAGACTACTAATGAGTCCTTTGGTATTCTACCCGCTTGGCACTACTTCAAGTGAGAAGGAATCCAACTCTTCAATTTTATTCCATACTCTGTTTCTGTAATTTTACAAGCGGTGATTCTTCAGTATCAACTGACTTCTGACCTATTTTACTATTCCCTCCACATCACCTATGACAATTAGATCTTTAACATCGCTCTCTTTGGCCACTATTATGCCAAGAAAGAGTGATATATAATCTATCATGTTATTGGTGTTCTTGAATTCTAGTTTGTAAGCTAGATGTGTGATTTCTTCATTTGGTGCTATTAACACCATGCTAGATCCTTACCCTGTGGACGCGCAACTTCCATTAAACTTAAGTGTCCAAAGCTGAATTTCTATCTCTTTTTTGTCCACATCCCTCTTTTCTGGTATAGGGGAATCTGTAAACAACATGTAATTCCCAAATTTGAGTTATTGATACAATATTTTTGCTTTGGAAAAGTCTGATTTCAGTACTATGAACTTAGCTTTGGCTTCAAGTTCTAGCTTCACCTTCTTGTTACCAATTTGTATCACCGCATGAGATCAATCCAATTATATCTCTCCTCCCAAGTCCTTTCAAATACTTCTTCTTAGTAACATACCATAGCTTGCTAGAATATCTGCCACCAAGATGGTGAGCTTGAGTCTCTTTGCTGGGTGGGTGAGTAGAGAAACTTGCACATCTTTTATCTGCACAACCAGTGGCACTTGCTTCATGTCCATAGAATAAAATCTCCCAAACTTCTTCGTGAGGGGAAGACCAAGTGCTCTCGCTAATTTTTCTAGAATCACATTGTCTAACACTCCAAAGTCAATTATGTAGTTTCTCAACTTGTGTCCATTGATGAATAATAGCATGTAGAATGACTCTAGTTTCTTTACAGCTCTTGCATTTCAAGCGTAGGCCTCTTGATATTCTACTCCAGAGGTGAAGGCTTCTTTCTACTTCACATCAACTTCAGGAATTGGTGTTGCTAAGGTAGAATATGTACAATTGTGCATTTCACTTCTATCTATAGCACAATAATCTACTAATCTCTGAAGCTCATTCAGATTGGACTTTAAATAATCAAGAGGGGAAATTAGGATTCTAGAATCCTTACAAAATTGAACTATATCAAAGGATGATTTATCCTTAGCATTATTTACATTTGTAGAAGGACCAGAACTCTCCTTGTTTGACTACTTCAGTAAAGACGGCTTGAAGGTGTTTCCTCGCTACAAAATGGAGAACTCTGGAGTCTTATCTTTTTTGCTCCGGGTGACAACTAGGTTTGACTCGTCGATAATGGAAAAACATCCTCTATCTTCAGTATCGGATCCATACTCCAAAAAATAAATTATAGAGTTACCATCATTGTTCAGGTCCATGTCCCCAAATAGAGTACCATCTGGTAACTCATTGATAGTCATCAATTATTTGAATTGAGCCATGTCTGGGCATGTATCTCCATCATGATCTATGTTGAGATGAAACACACACATGTTTCCCCTCTTGGGAGGAGCTTCAAGAGAAATTAGTTGTTGAGCAAGTAGCAGTGCCAAGGTTCTTCCATCATTTTTCCTTCTAGAAATATCTTAGTAAGGTTATTGGATTCAAGGGCCAGCTTTAGGTAATTGCCTCTTCAAGGCAATAATATCATTTTCTAGGTGTTGAAGCATCGTCTCTATATTTATTCTTACATATAATTTTTGTTACTTGCACCAAATCTCATTTCTCTCTTCCATTTCCTGACAGAGATGAGATCATCTTCGAGCTCAATTATGGTTCTTTGAGCTACACCCAAATTTGTAACTCATTCTCTTCTCAATTTGAAGGTGATATCAGGTGGCATAGCTCCAAGAAAGAAACACTTTAGTACATGTTGATCCTCAATGGGATTCAATCTATTTTCAAATGCTTGTCACATAGGATCCCATCCAATGATCGAGTCGATGGGAAGGTGTTGGAACTACTTTATTGCTCCACCAACCACTAACTAAAAAAAGTCTCACTACCACATCTTCATGTTGGATAGCTATGACTCCCATGGCGGGAGAGAGAGCAACAATGTTCTCATCAGGTGAAACTGATCCATCTCCCAAGAATCTGCAGATATTCTTCCTTGACCCTATTGGCAATGGATTGTGATGCTGCAGGACCAAAGGACCAATGGTTGCACCCCATGGTATGATCATTCTGGCTAGTAATAAAAATGAACTGGGGGAAAATTCAGAGCTTGAGGAACTCTTATCCTGTGTAAAGTTATCCCACCTAGAGTTTTGGACACAGTTCCTTGAGTCTTTGGAGGAGAGGTTGGCCCTCTTTTCCTTTTCCAAATAGTTCTTGAGATAGAAAAATTATTTCTATCCAATTACCGATAGAACCAATCGATTTAAGCTCTCTCTCGCACTCTTGGTGAATCTCCTATTCTCTAGTTTTATAGCTATTCAGGACTCTTCAACTTCTCTGAAAGTTCATTCAATTCTGTCTCATTGGTGCTTCTACTTGCCTCTATCTTTGAATTTGTCCTTGCAAGGAAACAACTAATCTATCAGCTAGTTCTTCTTCTTGTTCTAGGATTTGACTAGCTCTTTTGTAGTCTTCTACAGTTCTTCTTGTTTTGTAGGCAAGCGTATTCAACTATCCAAATAAATCTTCTTTCTCATCTTGGAATCCCAATGATCAGAATTAGGAGTCAGATTACAATACCTAGTGTGATACCTACGGTATTGTCAAGTTCAATATAAAATCTAGAAGACTAACAACAGAATTGCAAGCCAAGAAAAAGTAATCCATTCTATTCAAAATTGGAGTTTATACAAATATAATGGATCCCAAGGATCACTAGAATACCTTGGAAACAAAATGAAGAGCCATCATAATGTTTATTACAAATAAACTTATTAAAACTAACAAAAATTTCAAAAAAAACTATATAAAACTTTAGGCCTACTCGGAGAAGGTATACATTTCTAGTCCTTGGTCTGATTTGCACACCGTTTACTTTGTTGGAAAGATAATAAAAAATTGTAGACCCAAAACTGCAAAAATTGTGATTGGAAAGATAATAAAAAATTGTAGACCTTCAAAAATGCAATTTAATGAGATAGAAAATACTGAAAAATTAGATTTTAGTATTTCCCAATTCCATCATGATCATGAATTATGTTCTCATGAGGTAGCACCATTGTTCCTCATGGCAGAAGGGGCAACTCAATATCTGATTTTTCGTATTCTACACTGGGAATTTCAAGCATCACAAAAACTATGTTGCTGAGAAGCTTTTCCTTTTGATCGTATCACTAAAAGTATGTTATTGTATGCAATCTTCTTTCCCTAGTAGAGATGCCAAAAATATGTTGGCTAACGGATTAGGTAGTAGTGTTTAGCTAAACTGACTCATGTGTAGTGGCTACCCAACGCAATAATCACCAATTGAAAGGGGTAACTCCTATCAAGAAATTAGCCCAATATCTAAATTTTGACCAGGTATAGCTCCTTGTGTTTGATATACAATAAATATCTCCTAATCTAAACAGGGGTATGCTCTTAACCAGGGAGCAGGAGAGGCAGATACATAAGCTTTTGTAGCCACAAGAAACTTACTGGAGTTTAGTGCTTTATCAAACTTCTTTAGGGTGGCTGCAAGAAGTTGAGTCCCACTTTTGGGCAAAAAGTGAAAGTGTTTTCCATGTTTTTCAAATTTTTTGTCAATTGATGTCAAAATTTGAGGAACTTAGAGATTGAATCTTAAAAAAATATACTAATAGATAAATGTAGTACTCAGAGTCTAGTTTTCAAATATGTTATTTATTTGAATACACACATGGTAGAAAATATATTTAGTAGGCATGTTTAAAAATCCTTTTCTCAAAACGTTTGTTTCAGAACCATACCACACGTGTACCACTATCAAAATATTTTGTTCTATTATATTGTATTTCAAAAATGTATTTCTTTTATTTTAACTAAAATTTATTTATCATTTTAAAAAATTAATAATTTGTTATTATTAAGGGAAAATACTTAATTTTCTATAATTAAATAAAATATTCTAGGTTTGTTTAAAATGGTTGCAATTGATTGGAGAATTAATATTATATTTTACAATTAAATGTAAAAAAAGGTGTAAATAATGTTTGATTTGATGATAGAAAATTAAAATGGGTGATTCATAGAATTAGTTTGTGTCACATTTTTTATGGCAGTTTCATGAAAGCTTTGACTAAACATTTCCCATGAAATTAAAGATTTTATTTTATTTTTAATAGTGAATTACAAATAGATAACTTTATATAGTTTTCTTAAGCTTTCCAAAACTAGTAAAAATTAATGGCAAATCATAAAATATCATCAAATTAAAAAAACAAAATACCATCAAAGTCTAAATTTTGTTTTGAGTCATTATCTAATCAATAACTCAAAACCCAAAAAAATAAAATTGATCCAAATTCACATGTTCTTAAAACTTATACTAGAAATAAAGATATTATCCCAAATGGTATCTTTCATACTACATATTATGATATTTCTTAGGAGCATTTTCAATATAGATAGATAGATAGAACACTCAAGATAGTGACCTATAATAATCAAATAATATTGTATGAATTTAATATTTTGTAATGTAATTATATGGGAGAGAGTTTTGTTCCTTATTAATAGGCTCAGGTATCTAGCAACATACTTCATCTTAATTAAGAGACTTAATGTCCTACCTTATATTTATGTTGCAAGTAAGCATGTCATAAGTGTTTAACTTATTAAATTAGGAATATGAGATATCAGGATCATTACAGTTCTGATGAAGGTGGATACGGAAGATGAATGCAAATCACATACATTGGATGGATGGCAATGGAAATGTCATGATAAAATATATGGAAGTTGAGATATCTTTCCCACAAGTGTAATGATCATCAACGATAATTGATCTTACACATGATGCTATTTTTTCTAGCTTTAATCGTGCTATTTATCCAAAATATTAGCAGAATATAAACCTTGTGTATTTATTGCATTATTCCTCTTTTTGTTTTTCTTCACAATTTCTCATTGGTTTCGTAGTTTTCTATTATTCCTCAATAGTATAGCTTTGTATTTATACTCATGCAGAGTAATGTATTGGTGCACATTGAGTTTGGATTTATTCTTTGTTTTGTTTGGTATTAAAGCACTATCTTCTCTTGTTCCTATGAGTGAGATATGACTCTTATTTTTATTTTGCATTATTAATAAAGTAGAAAAACAAGGGTGTTGTCTTTTACAAGACCATGGCCCGAAGGCATAAGAACAAAAAGAAATTATGACAAGATCAAGGGAAGACCATTAACAACTTACTAGTAGCGTAGCTAGTGACCCACATCAAGTATGGGTAGGAAAAACACCCACAACACTGGTAGAAGGGTGTGAGACTGTGAAGTGGTTATTCCTTCATCGGTGAACAACCAACCAAGCGATACTATCAGCAGGGTCCCTAACACAATGAAGTGGGGCCCTCAGAGAGATGGAATCAACATAATCAACAGGACCAAAGTTCTGACAATTTTGAGTCACAATAGCCAGAGGCTAAAGCATAACATGAATAGTAGCTGTCAAAGAAAAGTTAACACTCCTAGAGGGGTCTAAATCAACAACAAGTGGACATAGAACCATTGGGATGGACGAGGTCAAAACAAGAGGAGCATCACCCAGGGGGACATCTTTAGCCTAAAGAGTGTAATTAGAGGAAGAGTCAATGGTCAGGATAGTCAAATGATCATCATGTGCATGCTTCCACCAAGTGCCAGCACCCTTACGACGTGGAAAGGAATAGTATGTGGCCAGATGACCCATAGAGAAGCATCGTCTACATCTAAAGAGGAGGCCCTTAAAATCTAATGATTGGGTCCATGGCCTGTCCACAACCATGAGAACCACCTCACCTAGAAGGGATTTGGAGATGTTAAGGTCAACCAGAATGTGAGAAAATGTTGAATGAATCACCTTATTCGTAGCTTCGTCCAGCTTTAAAAAATGGCCAATAGAATTGCCTATGGCCTCAAAGAAATAATTCTCCCAAAAATCAAGGGGAAGATTTGGGAGATGAACCCACACTAGATGCATGTTAAGTGATTCAATAAGAGAGTTAAAGGAGACAGTCCAACATTTTTATAAGATAGAGTGATTCACCCACAACCAAGTTTTCTCAGTATCAAACCTTGTTCCTCCTCAGAAGTAAAAATAGCAATAAAAAAGCTTTGTCTTTTATTTTGTTAATCATTGTTCTAGTGAAGAATATGGTATGGCAATATAAAGAAGAAATGAAAGGAGTGTCCAAGTTACAAATTTATGGATGATAGCAGCCACAAGATCATGTGAGATGTGATGGAAGTAGGGTATCTGCACCAAGATGGTCAATAAAAAAGTGGCTACTCGCCTAGAATACCTAAAAATATAAGTATTGCATTTAGGTTATTTAAAAATTCAAAAATCTTGAATATATTATGGCTCAAAATATTGGAGCCTGAATGCGTATAGGGTTTTCAAATTTTAACCTTGTACACTTTAAACTAATCAAAAATGCGATCGAGATATTTATCACAATACAACCTCATTGCTTTTTTTAATTGTTAGTTTTTTTAAAAGGGGCTAACTATGTCATTTTCACCCACGGCCCTCACTTGACAACATTAAAACCATCATGAATAGGAGATAGAACTTGATCGGCTTTTATCAAATTTCAATCCAAATAATCATGCCATAACATTAGAGCAGTGATACTCATTTTTTTGTTCATTTTAATTGTTAGAGGAAATGGACATTGAAGATGAAAAGAAAGCACAAGAATTAGCATTAGTTTCTAAAGCTGACATCAGAACTGACTGGATCGTTGATAGCGGATGCTCACACCACATGACAGGAGACAAAGACAGATTTGTACATCTAGACAAATACAAAGGAGGCATGGTTAGATTTGGAGTTAACACTCCCAAACCTATCATAGGCAGAGGTTCTATCACCTTGGATGGAAAGAACAAGACAAATGATGTTCTTTATGTTGATGGTTTGCATCATAACTTACTAAGTGTTGGACAACTGCTAGATAAAGGATATCAGTTGGAATTCAAGAAAAAAAAAGTTGTATTATCAACAACAAAGAAGGGGACATGATTGCATTAGGCTCAAAGACCAAAGGTAATGTTTTTCAGCTTAACTCTAAAGTAAGTTGTTTTATTGCAAAAGTGGATGACATTTGGCTATGGCAGAAGAGACTTTGTCATATCAACTTTGACAATATAGTAAAGATAAGTAATGTAAAGGTAGTAAGAGACCTTCCAAGTATTGCAAGACTAGCTGATACTATGTGCAGGGAATGCGTGATGGGGAAGCATGTGAGGACCTCATTCAGGAGTAAACAAAACTTTGCAGAGAACAAACTAGATCTGATACATACAGACCTATGTGGACCTACACAAAAAAGATCATACTATGGTGAAAGGTATTTTATTTTTTTTGTTGATGATTTCTCAAGGATGATGTGGATTGCATTCTTAAAAGACAAATCTAAAGCTTTTGAGAAGTTCAAAGTATTCAAAGCTAAAGTTGAAAATGAATCTGGATTAAAGATAAAATGTCTGAGATCAGATAGAGGAGGAGAATTCACCTCTGACGAGTTTTATGATTACTACGAAGAACATGGAATCAAAAGATAGTTAAGTGTACCTAGAACCCCTCAGCAGAATGAGATTGCAGAAAGAAAGAACAAAATAATACTTGATACAGCGCACACTATCATGATTGAAGGAATGGTTGCCATACCTATTGGAGAGATGCGGTGAATACAACAGTCTATACTATCAATAGAATTCAATTGAGGCTAGGCACAGACAAGACACCTTATGAACTTTGGTTTGGTAATGTACCTACTGTAAAATACTTCAAAATCTTCGGAATCAAGTGCTACATCAAGAGAGATGATAGCATTGGCAAGTTTGATGCTAGAATTGATGAAGGTATTTTTCTTGGTTACTCTACTAAAAGCAAAGCCTATAGATGTTTTAATCTAAGATTGAAGAAGATCATTGAAAGTACTCATGTGAAGATTGATGAGAAGTTTATGTCTCAACAAAGATACTATGAATGTGCTCCCATGATTGAAGATGAGCCCAAACCTATCGGTAAAGACACAGTTTTGAAGAAATGTTTGACGGTATTGATGTTTCATGCAACAATCCTTAAACAAGTCAAGAAGAATCACAAATTACAAATGATAGTGTCACTCCTAAAAATTCAAAATACACATCTAAATACCACTCTAAGGAAGACATCATTGGAGATCAGAGCGCTAAAGTATTGAAAAGATCCAAAGCAAAATGTTCAACTGTTGATGAAGAGGTATGCTTACTTTCACAGATTGAACCCTTAAGTGTTGAAGATGCATGCAATGATTTAGATTGGCAAAGTTCTATGCAAGAAGAATTAGATCAGATAATCAAGAATGATACATGGGAATTGGTCCCTAGACCTCATGAAAAAAATGTGATGGGAATTGGTCCCTAGACCTCATAAAAATATATTTTAGTAGGCATGTTTAAAAACCTTTTTTCAAAACCCCT
>MU228290.1:1715102-1734282 GCA_018584345.1 Thuja plicata | reverse complement strand
ATCTAATAAGTATTGGATTCATGAGGACTAGTGAGAATAGTAATCTTTATTTGAAAGAAGATACTAATGCTAGCACTTTGATTGCTGAAATATTTGTTGATGACATCATATTTGGAGGCAATAATATTCTATGCAAATCATTCGCTGATGAGATGAGCAAATAATTTGAGATGTCTATGTTTGGAGAGATCAAGTTCTTTCTTGGTCTACAGATCATTCAACAAAGTGAAGGTATTTTCATTAC
Organism: Thuja plicata; assembly: GCA_018584345.1. Taxonomy (NCBI): domain Eukaryota; kingdom Viridiplantae; phylum Streptophyta; class Pinopsida; order Cupressales; family Cupressaceae; genus Thuja; species Thuja plicata. The sequence goes on along the minus strand of MU228290.1, from coordinate 1,734,038 downwards.
ACAGTCAAAATACATCAAAGAAGTCGTGAAAATATTCAAGATGGAAGATTCCAAACCTGTTGGAACAGCGATGGCTACTAGATGAAAATTAACAAAGGAAGACAAGACAATAGAGGTAAATCAGACTCTATACAGATTAATGATAGGGAAACTCATGTGTGTTGTACACACTAGACTAGATATTGCACATGCAGTAGGAATTATTGCTAGGTTTTCTGCTAATCCCAGGGAATCACATATAACTGCTGTGAAAAGAATTCTAAGATATTTGAAGAATACTGAGGAATTTGGCTTATGGTATAGAAGAGAAGGAAAATTTGAACTGAAAGTGTTTACTGACATTGATTGGGCTGGAAATATTGATTACTAAAAAAGCACAACTGGAGGAGAATTCTTCATGGGTGACAAACTTGTCACATGGATTGGCAAGAAGCAAGGATGCATATCTCAGTCTACTATAGAAGAAGAATATGTTGTTGCTGCTGCAAACTACTCAAATATTGCATGGATGAAATAGTTGTTGGAAGGTATGCATATGAAGATCAAAGAACCAGTAATTATCTATTGTGATAACACCAGTGCAGTAAATATTTCCAAGAATCTAGTCATGCATGCAAAGACCAAACACATTGCCATCAAGTATCATTATTTAAGAGAACATGTTCAAGAAAAAGAGGTGATACTTGAATATGTGCAATCAAAAGAACAATTGGCTGATATCTTCACCAAGCCACTACCCAAGGATACATTTGAGTACCTGAGAAAAAGACTAGGGGTCAAACCCATGTCTACCAGTCAGTAAAAGGACTGAAGGCTGCATCAGCCATATATTATCAGAATATACAAAAAGGTAAATATCAGAACCAAGCACCAGAATATATTGTTATATTGATGATGGATAAGGGAAATTCAAGGAATATATTATGGATAAAGAAATTGTTTGACAAAATGTCAGATATTTGACAAATATTTGTTTGGCATTGTTGTCAAAGGGAGAGAATGTATCCATATTATCATTAGAAACTTCAGAAACTATTCATTATCAGATTACTCCAAATAGGAATAAACCATAACCATAGGGAGAGATTGAAACAAGAGATAATGACATCAAGAAGTAGAAATGTCAAAAGAGAGAAATTGCGGGGTACCGGTCCCAGTGGTTTTTCGCTTTACAGGGTTTCCATGTTAAAATCCTTGTGTTATGTGTGTATGGTCTATTACTTTATTGTTTTACAAATGTATCCATATTATCATCAGAAACTTCAATGTATCCATATTATCATCAAAAACTTTAGAAACTATTCATTATAAGATTACTCCAAACAGGAAGAGATCATATCCATAGGGAGAGATTGAAACAAGAGATAGTGACATCAAGAAGTAGAAATGTAAAAGAGAGAAATTGACATAGACAGAGGACACAACACATCAGAAGGAGAAACAAGGAAACCTACAAGAATCAAATCTAAGCTAACATAGAGCTTACCGGCAGTTAGACATTTTTATCAGTTATCAAAACAAACTATTTGGTAACTTGATGAATCTTAAACAATTTTATTTCATGTTGTATTAGAAATAGTATAGTGTGATAATATAGCATGTTTCCATCAATGCCAAAGGGAGAGATTGATGACATGTAACTGATTGAATGTTAGATAATGTTAAGTTGAATATGATGCAAAACATTAAACCAGTTAATAGTTTGTATTGTCATTGATGTAAACTTGATATCATCTGTATGGTCACATACATAATGCCAAATACTTTAGAGATTCAATGGAACATAGGTTATGCCTTCAGCAATGCATAAAAGTCAAGTATTCCCTAAGTGACAGACAACACTGATGGAGTGCACACCATCGGTAAAGACAGAGATAAAGTCACAGTGATGCCTGACGAGCAGAAGATAGTGTTGCCTGACAAAGGAGAATCATAGGATGCCAGACAAGCAAAATCCAATGATACTCGATATATGGAGATCCCGAAGCTAACTAAAGTTACACCGATGGAACTGGCAGCTGTCACCGATGATGAACTACAAAATTGACCAACAGAAAAGAGAGATCAGAAAATGACAAAATATCTAGCTAGCAAAGCTTAAAGATAGCCTTAACTGATTGTTTTATTTGTTTTAGTCGACCACAGTTAAGTAATTTATTTAAAGAAGATTTATACAGTTGGTAAGAAGATAACTATGAGATAAATCAGGAGTTAAAGCCGTACATCAATTTGGGTGGATTGTTTTTCATGCCAAGAATCAAGAATCAAGAATTAAGAATTAAGGAAGATCATGTCTATATAAGAGACAAGCATAATTCATTTATGTAAGAAATCAGATACAAGGGGGAGTGAATTGAAAGAAGATGCTGAAGAGAAACTAATGAAGGATAAACTTCATACAGTCCTGGTCAATCAAGCCAAGGGAGACCTAAAGAATTCTGAAAACACCAATGAACAGTGAAGCACAACATCACAGAGTAGAATGACTGAAGTACAAAAGAACTAAATTGATACATTGATCAAAGAGTTATTATACGTAAATAGATCTAAATATCTGCAATTCAAAGTTGCATTAGAAATATGTCATTGTCTTTCAGTTTAACCATTGAAGCATTAAGTCTCTTGACAGAGAAGGACTTAACTGTCTTCTATAATTGAGGTATATCCTAACAGATTACCAAAAAGGTTGATTCATGATAGTAGCATTGGTCTTACCTAAAGCCTATTGACAGTCTAAGAAGGAGACTGATTCAAGGATGGTAGTAAGATTAGCATAAAGCCTATTGACAGTCTAAAGGCTGATTCAAGGATGGTAGTGTAGATGCCAGATAATAAGTGACAACCTATGTATAAAAATCCTCTAACAAGGTCGCACTTAACTGTGTGTTTGTAACCTTTAACAGGGTTGGCTCCTAACAGGGATCACTTTAGAAGAGTGAAAATTTGGGGTATCGGTCCCAGTGGTTTTTCCCTTTACAGGGTTTACACATTAAAATCCTTGTGTTATGTGTGTATGGTTTATTACTTTATTGTTTTACATTTCACATATGCACTATTGGATTAATTTGTATAATTTTTATATTTACTAAGTATCGGTAAAAAAGTTTTACTACTTGTCGGTAATCAAGGAGAATAAGGACAAACAAAGTAAACTGATAGACAATTATTTATTTCAAGTATTTCAAGGCATACATCTTGTAGGGACTTAATAATCTGAGGATTTTTGATTGGTGGATTAAATTTTAAAAGGATAATAACTAGAGGCCACTGGTTCACCCCCCCCCCCCNCACTGGTTCCCCCCCCCCCCCCTCTCAGTTATTACTAACACCTAACCTTAATATAAGGCCACACCTTATCCCTAACCACAACCATGACCCTAAATTCTAAATGTAACACCCTAATGCTTAAACCTTAAACCCTAATCCTAATCCCAACCCTAAAATTTAAACCTAATTGTAACTAGAAACACTAACCCTAACCCTAACCCTAGCTATAATTTAAAAAATAATCTTACCTCTGACAATAATTCTAATCCTGAGCCTAATCTCTACCCTAACCTAACTCTAATTTGAATCCTAATCCAAATCCTAACCCTAACCCTAAGTATAGCCATAATTTCAACCCTAACCATAATTGTACTTATAATCTAAATCCTAACCTAATGATAATTCTAAGCCTTTCCCTAAGCATTCCATAATCCAAACCATTACCCTAAACCCTAACCATAAGCCTAAGGATAACCCTAACCCTAACTACTTTTCTAAATTAAGAATGACCTTAAACTTAACAAAATAACTAATCCAAAAGCTACCCCTAAACTGACTCATAATTCAAACCATAACCTTAATCCTAAACCCTGACCAAATTCTAATCTAAATCCTAATCCAAACTCTAACCCTAATCATACTTCTAACCTAAACCCTAACCCTAATGATAATTCAAAGCCTTGCACTAACCATGCTGTAAACCCTAATATAAATCCTAATCCAAACTCTAACCCTAATGACATTTTTATTTTGAACCCTAACCTTATTTATAATTTGAAGCTTTACACTAACCATACCTTAAACCCTAACCCTAACCATGATGTATTCCCTGGAATGCTAACAATAATTCCAAACTTAAACCTTAACCCTAACTCCATGTCTAACCTAAACACTTGCTTTAACCCTAACCATGATGTTAAAACTCTTATTTTAACCATAATCCTTACACTAAACCATAACCCTAACCAATATCTAAATTTTATCCCAAAACCTAACACTAACCATAATCCTAACCCTAAACATAACTATAACCATATCTGTAACATCTACCCTAACCATTTTCTAAACCCTAGCCCTAGCCCTAATCAAAATCTCAACTCTAACCATAAACCTTAACCGTAACAATAATCTTGACCTTAACCCTAATCCTAAGTCTAAATATAACCCTAATTATACTACTAATGTAAATCCTAACCCTAATGACAATTCTAAGCCTTTCCCTAACCATATTCCAAGCGTGAACCCTAGCCCTAAAATGTAATACTAAACCTAAAATAATCACTAACTCTAGCCCTAACCATGATATAAACTTGATTTTAATAAATTCTATTTTATAAACGTATGTTATATATTTCATTATTTTATTTAATGTTTTACATGCATCGCAACTAACACTAGCCAATAGGTAACCAATATATAAAATACGTCGAGAACTATCAAGGCATTTAATTTTTTCATATAAATTTTAACCCTAAGCCTAATTATATTAATTTATTCAACACATAACACTTAACCCTAACCCTAATCCTAACCCCAACCCTAACCCTAACCCTAACCCTAACTGTAACAATAGCCCTGATCAAATCTAAATCTTTACCCTTAACCAAATCATAATTCCAATCCCAACTCAAATAGTAATTCCAACCTTTCCCTTAACGGTAATCAAAACCCTATTCCTAACTTGACACCTATTATAAATATAATCTAAACACTAACCCTAACCATAATTCTACTCCTGACCATGACCATTAACCCAATCTTAATACTAAACTCTAACCCTAAACATAATAATAAATCTAAACCAAAATATAACCCTAATGTTAACCCTAACCATGATATAAACTATAACCTTAAATGCTAACCCTTATCATATTAATTAATTCAATGTGTTACACGCGGTGCAGATGCTACTAGCTAATATAGACTCTATATTTAAAATATCCCAAGATGCATCGAGGATTTGAATTTTTTTATCATTTAACTTTAATAGAAAAAATTAAAGTTGAAAAAATTTAATTCCTCGATGCATCTCAGTGCATTTGAAATATAGAGTCTATATTAGCAAGTTTTGAAGCAATGAGAAAATTCGTGCAAAAAACTATATGTAGACTCGTAAGAAGGGAAAGCCAATATGCATTACAAACTTCTAAGCGCATATGCTAAATTTTCCAGAAGGTAAAGAGGCTTTGAGTTTATTTGATACTACTTTATTACATTTTGAATATTTAGGAAAATCAGAGTCTTTTTTTGTTGGTGTATTACATTCTTGGTAGGTTTAGTATTGGTTTTCATTAATGCAACTACTACTTAGCTATCAAAGGTTATGTAACTGTGTTTTAGTTTTTTTTTGTATTTCTTATTTAAATGAACATTCTAAATAAATTAAATATATCGATCAAGTTGTGTTCTTCTCTCTAGCATCAATATGTGGTAGCATCTCTCAAGTGCTTGTCCTGTGTGAAACACCAAATGAGTGAGCAAGGAGATTGGAGATGATTTTTCGGAGATGATTCTTTAATGCATCTGGTCTTTGTCATTTTTCTAAAGTAGAAATGAGACAATATCATCCTATTCTTTTGATTACGACTATTCCCAACACTATTGACACATGGTGTATTGTTGTCTACACTATTCACCAACCAAGCATTGACAGTTTTTAACCATTTGATGAGGTATATGCAAATATGAACACAATTGTGAAACCATTGCGCTTGGATGGGCATGTGAAGATTGTTTATGCCTAAAGAGGAGAAGGTCGTACATTTGAGTGCAAATGTAGAATTGAAAGCTAATATTATTTATGTCCCTATGTTTTAAGAACCGTGGTTGTGAGGAGAAAATAAAGCATTATTAAGTGGGTCCCTTTTTTACTCTTTCTGCTACAATTTTGCTAGGTTTATAGGTTTGTTGATAACTTGAATTTGTTGAAGGTTGGAATTAAGTTTTGCAAATTATTAATCATCATTCCATTTCCCATATTTCATTCCTACTCCACAAGAAGACAATACACAATTTTTAATTAAGACTCTGATTTGAAATTGCATTTTCTATAAAGGCATTGGTAAAGAATTATACTTTTTTTCATTGAAGTTTATGAGTAGTATCAAAACTACAGTCTCTCTCTAGTGAAGTAACAAACAATTGATCATTTGTATTTAATTGGAAAATTGAAATGTAGATATTACTGAGTGACAGATAGGAGGCATATGTTTATAGGTATGTGTCACTTTACTTCTTTCATTAGGAGGTTTCAAAAATCATGGTACAATCTTTTCAAGTAGTTTAAATTTTTTTGAGTAATAAGGATATCAAATTTTTTTTTAATATTGTTTTTTATTTAAATAAAATGGTAGGCACCAATCCATTACAGATCAGAAATAGATCATGAAAATAAGACAACTGAGTTACCTAATAGATAGCAGAAACTACAACAAATAAAGCTAAAACAAACCGAAACTGTCCATAAAACAAAAGAACAAATCTTGTTTCAAATCAAATTTGGAACCCAACGAAACAATCATAATGATTAGGATAGAAAGAGATTAACACTTTTTCTCTTCACAAACTGAAGTCCAAGAAGAAACTCCACTTCGTACTGGTATTGTAGAATAAGTCTTACATGGATAATGCTCAAATAATTTTCTATTATGTAGTACTAAAAAATATGTTTATATTGTGAAAAGGAATTTATATGATTTTTTTGGAGACCTTGGTCAATTGCCTCTAGTTAGAGACAAACTAGCGTAGACAAGTAATAGAAGAGCAAAGTATTGTGGAAAGAATTGAAGATTTTGATTACCTTAGACAAAGTATTTAGACAAGATGGAGAAGACAATCAATAAAAACAATTTTGTCAACTTCTCACAAACCTAAGAGAAGCACAACCTACAATTAATGATTGGAAATTTTTTGATGTTAAAAATAAGAACTTGAATCCCTCTAGAATCAACGAAGATTTTGATAAAAATGTTCATTTATTCTCCACAAATGATAATGTTTAAATTGTTTAAAAAAATTTATTTTCTCTAAAAAATCATGTTGTGCACATAATATTGCAACAAAATTTGGAACTATAAATTCAACTGAAGATAGTTCTCATGATTAGCTTGAAATAGAATTATTGATCTTTAAGAACGCAAGAGTAATGTTAAATTCTAATTTGTAGATAGAAGGTCTTGGAAATTTTTCTTTAATATATGTTCAAAATATTGTCTACAAATATGGACCACCATTTGAAGGTCAAAACCCAAAAAAAATTCCTATTAGTGCAAGACAAAGAGGTTCCAGAGTCCAAATACCATTAAGATTAGCTTGGGCATTGACAACACACAAATCACTATTGGAAATGGGTTGAGTGACTGAGAGGGGAGGGTTGAATCAGTTACCACAAAAACAAATACAAGTCCCTTAGATGTCTTAAAAAAACTTTTCACTATTACTCAGTTAACAAATATATTTTGTTGTTAATCGGTTAACAAATCAATGTTAAGATATTAACTGTGATTATCTTTCAATGATTAAGTGTAGAAACATAAAGCATAAAGGAAATAGCATGTACACAAATGACACCAAGATTTAATGTGGAAAACCAATTTGGGAAAACCACCAATTGAAACTAGTTATTATTTTCACTCTTCTTAAGTGAGCCTAGTTAGGAGCCAACCCTATTACAGGTTACAAAAATACACTGCTAGACTTGTGACTCTATTAGAGGATTTAATCACCCTGTAAGGAGTTTCCTTGTTAGAGCTCTTCAAAAAATTCAATATAGAAATGCCACCTTGTTAGAGGATTTACAAAAGACTGTTAAGTCTACTCTGTAAAGAGATTTGGATCATTGTTATAATTGTTATAGAGTAACAATGGATTGACATGTTTCAAGAAGCAATTGTCTCTGCTGATTTAGATCTCTACTCTCGCTTTAAACTGGATCCTCACTGATCAAATATTCTATTGCAACTTTGTCTTGATGTTCTCTCCTTAATCATAATCCCATATGATTTCGCCTTCACTCTGCATATCAAAAAATCACATATTCAATCCAAACTTGACCTTTTATAGTTATGATAAGCCTTGTCAAGTTGGCTTGAATAAACTTCCAAATAAATAATAAAACTTAAGTCTATCGGCTACATATAACCAATTAAACATTAAGTGTAAATTGTTGTTAGTTAGCTGAAAACTAAATATCTCGCTTGGTTAACACTGTAATCCTTCAATGCTCGATTGTTACTATAATGCCTGAGTGAACTCGGTTAGAACTAAAAATTACTTTTGTATTCTTCAATGCCCGAGAGAGCTTGGCGTACATTGATTGTGCTCGGTTAGGTATATAAATTTGTGTAAACATCAATGACAATACACAATTGAATAATTGTCATCAACAATCTCCCTCTGCGACATTGATAACAACAAAAGATATCATAATACAAAGAATTTTTGGAGTAACAGAAGCAAGGATAAAATTTTATTAATGTCCTTAGCTTCATTTTGATTCTCATCCAGAAAACTCCCTCTGTCTTCACAATCTCTAGAATACTTATTTCTCCCTCTTATTTAAATCTTTGTTTCTGATAAAATTTCTCCCGCTATCATCAATAATCTTTCCTTTAATAATTTCTTTGGCATGACATCAATAATCGCTCCCTCTTTGACATCCAAATGCCAAAAAATCTATCAATGAAATTGTAGTGTACCTAATGTACTAATTCATATGCAATAAGCTCTGACAATCTGCATGAACTTGTTAGATATTTATTGTAGCTTAGTTGATGCATCACTAAACTATGTTTTAGTGAGCTTCAGTTAAGGGAATCACTCCTAGATTTCCTATAAGGTACAATAATTCATCCTTAGGTAAAGGTTTGATGAATATGTCTGCAACTTGTTCTTTAGTGTTCACATATTCCAACCTTACTTCCTTTTCCTAAGCCAATTCTCTCAAGAAATGATACTTTAATTCAATATACTTAGTTTTAGTATGCATCACAAGGTTATTTGAAATGTAAATATCACTAGTGTTTTCACAGTAGATAATAAATGGTTCTTTGATTTCCTCCTTCATACCTGACAATAGCTATTTGAACCATATGATATTTGAACAATTTACTGTTGTAGCAACATACTCTGCCTCTGCTGTAGACTGAGAAATACAATTATTTTTCTTGCTGGTCGAAGATACTAACCTCTTCCCAAGAAATAATGCTCCACCACTGGTGCTCTTATTGTCATCAACACTTCACGCCCAATCAACATCAGTAAAAGTCTTCAAATCAAATTTTCCTCCCTTTTTATACCATAATCCATAATCTTCAGTACCCTTAAGATATCTCAGAATGCTTTTGATAGTCATCAAATGATTCTCTCAAGGATTAACTAAAAACCTTGCAACAATACCAACTGCTAATGCAAAACCAGGTCTAGTGTGAACAACATATTGAATTTTACCAATCATGGATCTGTAGGTAGTCTGATTTACCTCCTTTGAGTCATGATCCTTAGAAAAATTATGTTCAGTAGACATAGGTATCCTAACTAGTCTAGAATATTCCATTCCAAATTTATTTAGTATCTCTTTGATGTATTTAAACCAAGTAATGTAGATACCATCCTTCATCTGATAAACTTGTAAACCAATGAAAATTTTGATTTCTCTAAACATTGATATCCCAAATTCCTTACTCATAGCTTTGGAGAATGCTTTGCATAAACCATCATATCCAGTGAATAGTATATCATCAAAAAATATCTCTGCTAATAATATCATGTTATGAGGTCCTTCTTTGATGTACAAGTTACTATTGTCATTAGTTCTCTAAAATCCAACACTTATCAAGTAACCATGCAATCTTTCATACCAGGCTCTAGGAGCTTTCTTCAGTACATACAAGGCTTTGTGTAGTTTGCAAACCATATTCATTTTTTTAGGATTTAAAAAAGCTTCAAGTTTCTCAATATAGACTTCCTCTTCAAGAATTCCATTCAAGAATTAAGGTTTTACATCCATTTGGTATACCTTGAATCCTTAATGTGCAACATATACAAGAAGATTTCTCACTCCTTCAAGTCTTGCAATAGGGGAAAAGGTTTCTTCATAATCAATACCCTCTTCTTGCGCATATCCTTTATATAGTAATCTTGCCTTGTTTCTGGAAACTTCACCTTTTTCATTCATCTTGTTTCTGAAAACCAACTTAGTACCAATCATATTCTTGTCTTTTGGTCTAGGTACAAGATTCCAAGTTTTGTTCTTTTCTATCTACTCAATTTCTTCATTCATGGATTCTATCCAACTTTCATCCTTCAACACATCTTTAATGGTTATGGGTTCAATTTAACTAAGCAAACATATACCTTTAAGTTTGTTACTTGTCATTATACCTATTGTCTAGTCTCCAATTATTTTTTGAGGTGCATGATTCCTACTGACATATTTGGAAAGTATAGGTTCCTTTCTCTTTTATTCCAGGCTTGCTCCACTAGGTTCACCATGCCCTAACATTTTCTTCTTCTCTTCCAACTGATACCTGGGTTTCACTATCTGAGACTTGGGTGCCTCTGTCTGATACTCAGGTGCCTTTGTCTGTGACTCATCTCGCTCTATTTGTGACTTGGTTTCTTCAGCCTAAGACTCAATTCCCTCTATCTATTACTCAGTTTCAATAGTTAGTAGCTTGGGTTGCAAAAAGGTTTGTGCTGATGAATTCATTGGTTGACATGGTTACTATCCAATCATCATTTCATGTGTCTTAGGTATAGTATCATGTTGATAATACACAAAGTTCATGTAGTCCTCATTCTCTTTACTTCTCTATTCTTCACTTCTCTTTGCAAACTCATAAATATTTACATGTACACTTTCTATGACTTTATGAGTAGCAAGATTCACACATTTATATGCTTTTCTTTTATAGGAGTGGCCTAGGAATATACCTTCATCAACTTTTACATCAAATTTTCCATTTCTTGTTTCCTTCAAGATGTAACATTTACTTCCAAATACTTTTAAATAATGAACATTGGGTTTATAGACACACCATAATTCAAAAGGTGTCTACTTAGTACCTTTCTTAAGTTGAACTCTATTCAAGGTGTGTACTGCAATGTTGATAGCTTCCTTCGAGTATTTGGTTGCAATATTCTTTTCAGTCATCAAGGTTCTTGCACAATCCATAATAGATTTGTTTCTTCTTTCTGCTATCACATTTTATTGTGGTGTACCTGGGGCACATACTTGGCTCTTGATTCCTCTTTCATTGCATAATTCATTGAACTCACTAGAAATGAATTCACCTCCTCTATCATATCTTAGGCATTTAAGTTTCTTTCCTGTTTCCTTCTCAACTCTGGCAAAGGTACCACTTGAACTTCTGAAAAGCTTCTTACTTTTCTTTGAGAAACATGATAGTCATCATTCTGGAATAGTCATCAACAAATAGAATGAAATACTTCTCACCTGTGTAAATTTTTGTTCCAATTGGTCCACACAGATCAATATGCACCAACTCCAAGACTTCTTCAGTATTGTAATTCTTGCTCTTGAAACTATTTTTTCCCATCTTCCCAATTTGACATTGTTTGCATACTGCCAATTCAGGTTTCTTCAAAATAAAAATACCTCTTACTCTTTTGTTCTTTCTTATTTTGACCAGGTTATCAAAATTCACATGACACAATCTTCTATTCCATAACTATCTTTCTTCTACTTGTGCAATAAAACATAAACTTTCATTGAGATCAAGATAGAATAGATTACCTTTTGTTTGCTTTCCAGTTCTAACTAGGTTTCCTTTACCATCAAGGAGCTTGGGCTTACCATTCATGAATTCTACCTTGAAACCAATGTTATTCACTTGTGCCACACTTAGTAGATTACACCTTAGTTCTTCAACCCAATAAGCATTATCACATTTTAATCCTTTAGTTACAGAAATACAACCTTTACCATACACATAGAAAGGTTTATCATTTCCAAAACTAACACTCCCACCATCATAGTGCTCAACATGTTCAAATTTATTTTTATCACCAGTCATGTGGTGAGAACAACCACTATCAATTATCCAAGTGTCATTTTTGCTAATATGAGAGAAAAGTGCAGTCTTTTCATTTTCTTCATTATATGACTCATCCTTAATAGAAATGTAAACCACTTCATCTTCATCTTCATCTTCATCACTATCAAAATATTTAGCAATATAACAATATTTCTTACCTTTGCCCTTGTATCTTTTGTAACTTTTGAAGTCTTTCTTGGCTTTGTACTTGTTGAACTTTCTCTCACCTTTGTCTTCCTTGTTTGAACACTAGGAAGCAATGTGACCAACCTTATCACATGAAAAGAAAATCAATGATATCCTTCATTTGTACTATCCTTTTTCCTTTTGCATCTCTCTTTGCAAGTAGTGCTTCAATGATTTCTAGATCTTCATCATCAGATTCATCTTCACTATCACTGTCAATCTATTTTCCTTTTGAGTTTCTATCCATCCTACCAAGGTTTAATTTAGCTTTCAATGCAGACTCCAAATTGCTAGGATTAGGAGAATAATTGTCAAAATTGTCCAACTCAAAAGATGTATGCCTTCCAACCAATGCATCTAGATTTATATCATTACTGCACCTCATCTCTTGAATAGCTGAAACTCTAATTGCATAGATAGAAAGTAAAGTTATCAATAACTTACTAACCATTGTTTTGTCTTCAATTATTCCACTGGCATCTCTGATGACACTAACACTATTCTTGATTCTTTCATTATATTTTGTAATGTTTTCTCCTTCTTTCATTTTCATCCGATCAAATTGACCTCTAAGACTTTCTGCTTTGGCTCTAGTTTCATTTTCATCTCCTCACTAGTACATTACACCCAAAAAATTGACCAAAATTTCCCACGAACTATTTAAATGCTTTTTCTTTGTCAGTTTATTGAAGGAAATTTTTGATTTTTTTAATCCATGCCCGTGTTCGTCAGATTTCCAACAAACACGGGCATATAACTAAAAAAAGGGTCACTTTCATGTGAATTTCATTTTGTTAATTGCACGTTGCTGCTTTGAGGCCGAAAGGACTAGGGCATCATTGTGAAGAGGGGAGGCCAGAATGATTTTATTGCGCAAAGAGGCCTCATAAATTTTGGAACCTCAAGTGTTGGATGCTCTTCAATCTAGTGTACAATATCTAATTCTTATTGAGGATCATTACAAGTTATCACCATGTTTGGCATGTCACAAGCTGGAGCGCTGGTATATATTAAAATGCACATCTCCAGGTTTAATAATTTAATCTGTTAAACCATAAAAGATGATAATGATAGCACTCATTTCAATTTTGATATGTAATCTCTAAGAGTGCCTTCTCAAATACGTATTCCAATATCTCTATCTTCCATTCCTGATGAAAGAGAATGATGAAAAAACTTACACAATTGAGTAAATCCATGATATACATAGCAGAAAGTTAAACCCTTCTTCCTGCCTAAAACCCTATAGGGGACCCCACTACATTGTCCTTACTGAGAAATAAAACCCACTTCCTTTGCCTTCAAGATTCCCTGCTTCAAAATGACACAATGGAGCCTAACATTCATTGTTAAAACCCTAAGGCTGTGCCTGAGATCCACTGTGTAATCACAGTCATGGGATATACGAAATGAAGGTGTTCAAAATTTGAGGGAAAATACCATTACAACATTGCTTGTTCAAAATAAATATTCTATCGTAAATTCTCAAAAAAATTATGGACATCAATCAACACGCACAGGTATAGAGGGTTTCTAAACCAAGGAAATGACTAGGTAGTGAGATACATAGACCATGGATTTGTTGAATAATATCTAGAATCTTCTAGGCCAACACAATTTGTAGGTGAAATCACTGCGTCAAAACAATGGATTCCATGATAGTGATATATGCAAAATAGGGAAGCTTAGGCCCGACATGTTAACTGTCTAACTAAAATGTTATGTTTGACACAACCCTTAAATAAAATGTGGTCTTGATCATTTCTATGATTGAAACATGTATTCAAAATGGATGAGTTGAAACGTCTTTGGAGGCTTTCAAACAAATTGCAATCTCCAAACTAAAAAATGGAAACCGTAGATTTTACAATAGAATCTCGTCAATGAGGGAGTTGCCCTAATTTATGGTAAAATAAATGATAGAGAAAGTCAATAAAATTATCATATAGGCTTAGTAATGTAGGCAAGGAAGATCTAAAAAAGTAATTGAAAAATAGATGACCAAAAAAGCCATTTGAAACAAAGGGAATAAAATTACTCTTAATGAAAGATCAGACACCAAAATTGTAGTTGCACACTAATCAATATCTCACTATGTCCTTGTTTTGAATCAAAGAATTTTGGGCTAGTGTGTTTAAGGAAGTTGGAACTATTCAGTCCTCCATTATCATCAGTGCTCATCAGTAAGAAAATTGTAAAATTAGCAATAATTGATTATATGTTTTAGCATCCATAGTGAATAACCATGACATCTTTTTTGGATTCGGACAAGTAATTCTTTGATTTAGACTATGTCCATGCATTTGTTTTGTAAGAATTTATCTAAGATTTCTTTCATTAGTTTGGATTTTAAGTACAAATTCTTCATATTAAGGTATTTTTTTATTTTTCTTATTTTTTTATTTTTTTATGAATATTGTGTTAAGTTTGATCAATATATGCATCAGTTTCTATTAAATTAAAAATATATGCACATCAGTTTCATTTCTTACTTGAATTATGGTAACCCCACCCAACATCAAAAATTATAGAAGGGACTGTTTGAGAGACAGTTATTGAGCCATCCATTGGAGATCCGCCCCCTTACCCAAAACCATATAACCCACCATCAGTGGCAGATCAAGATCCTACAGGTGCACATCCAGTAGCTACTATCAGTAAAATTGTAGTGTGGGATAACCGAGTTTTATAGTGTATTTTTCTAATGTTAAACTGTTGATATTACCAAGGCATGGAGCTAATATGCGTTGATTGGTTTAACTATCATAAATGTAGTTTTAACTATCATAGGTGCCATCATAGATGCCGAGTAGACTTTGCTAAAATTTTATATGGCTGCTACTAACTACAGTAAATATTCTCTTTTACTTTTGTCTTATTTCTTAGTACTTATGTTGAGTATTTAACATCAGAAAATCCTTTTAGCACAGACATATTCTACATGCATAATGTGTGATTTTATCCAGGTTCATAAAATGATTATCTAAAACAATGGATGAACCTTGAAAATTGTGAATAAAACCCTATGTGAAGCATGAGGCCTTGAAGAACCATTATAAATATTGTGTTTAAAATGGTCATGAAACCCAAATTCTCCGTATGGCTCTTTATTTTACAAATCAATTCAATTTCCTTTATTTGTCTAGACTAAGTTTCAGTTCAACAAATGTAGCTCTTTTGTGTTTGAATTTATTTTATTTTGGAATATCATAGAAGTACAAAATACTTTCAAATTTATACTAGGACCATCATTCTAGGCTCACTGTTGACCATCATTTGGTGGTTGATCTATAATTTTATTAAATAGTTTTTTGAAACTAACAATCACAGAGAACTTATTACTTTCTCTTATTAGAATGATTAATGTACTGCCCTAGAAGTGAGATTGTTCTGAATCTACACACAGATAACACTAAAAAATTTCCTCTCATAATATTCAAATAGGGGGAAATCCACCTGGAAGTAGCTAATGGCTCATCTACAAACCTGAACAAATATCAGTTAGAAATTTTTTTTACAGAGAATGACATATGAAATATAGTTGATCTATCTTATGAAGGAATGCATAGTGGGAAGGTTGCACTAACTACTACTAAAATGTCTCACATTAAGTGATTATTATGTTTTTAATATTATCAGATGTGTTAAATAGAGTGAAAATAACACAAGTATAGTTCACCTTGTAAGGTGGTGGTTGAAATGAGGCTGCAATTTGTGGTCCCTTTTATTACAGATGGTGTTGTTGCCTATCCTATTGGTAGATTGCTAATTTTAGTTTTATGAACTAGGGTACCTACCATGTTTTGATTCTTACCCCATTTTGGATGACTGTCATCTTGGCACCATCCATGTGAATAGTGGTTACAATGGATGTTGAGTTAAAGTTCCCTAGGCTTCCAATGCTAAAGGTAAACATATGGTATGATATGATAATAGTAAATAGAATAAACATAAATCAATCTTTTTGAGATAAAATCTAATGACTACTCCAATGGTTTGATTATTTTGGATGTCGGTGCTTGTGCATTGGACTTATTTTTTGACACACCCAAGCCTCATGCCTATCCATTAAGGACATTTTCATTATAATTACTATCAAAGATTTTTCTTCTACTGCTACTAACCTTGAATCAATTTTTGGTTTGCATTATGATCATCTTTTATTTACATAAGCTTTCTTGATCTCAATATCCCTTCATGTGTGATCACTAATTTTTGCATTACAACAAATTTTTAAGCTTTCCCATATGACATAGCACAATTATTTCTCATTGAATGGTATTTTCACTATTTTCTATCGTCAAAAAATATGTCGCTCTTCAAATCTTAGTGTCTAGATTTGAAGGACCACTGGGGATAGGTAAGAATATTCTGAATTCCAAGAATACCCATGTGAAGAGCACAATCTAAGCTAGAGCACTAACAAACATCCCCTCCCCCTCTAAAAATGCTATCACAATCCAATATAGCTATCCTACTCTGTCCCTTGGGATAGAATCTAAATCTGTTGATATGATGGTCTAAAATCCAAGCGAACGACATCAAATTGTCCTACCCAATCTCAAGGTCAGACTCATCCTCGATCCTCCTATTTTCCCCCATCTCCTATTTAAAAAAATTAAATTTACTTCTACTTGTAGCAATCTCTAGAGTCTTCAAGTACCCCTATGTCCTAGTAACCTTGATAATTATGGAAATATTGTAAACCTTTAATCAAGTCATATAGATTGAATTATTTGATCATGTGAATGTCTTCACACATTCTCGTGGTTCAAATTATTCTATGCTTGGAGGCTCCTTAACCAATTATGATAACAAGATTTGTGATGCAAGAGTACAAAATTTTGCACTTGAAAATTCATAAGAAGATAATGAAGTCTTCACTCGATGAATTCTAAGGGACTCAATAATTTGATGCTAGAAAGCTCAATGAATGGCCGGACGCATTGGAGTTATCTGGAAGAGACTGTCTATCCATGCAACTAAGCCTTCGCACATGATCTTAGATTTCTGAAATCTGGTGTTCTATTGTAGGCACTATTCCTAGCTTCTAGGGTCCCTTAATTGTATTTCCATTGTTTATTCTATAAAATCTATCTACTGATCCATCAAAAAATCATTTTAAAAGAGTTTAGGATTCAAAATATAGTGGGGTTATATTAGAAATTCTCTTTAAAAATAGTTGTATTAGCTCAGATTGTAATTGAATGTATCAAGTTGTATTAATTTGCAAAACAAAGAATAGATTTATTGTTTTCAATTTTTTTTTTATCATTGAATATAATTTGATGCACATGCTTCTATATTATTGTTTATATTTCTGTTAAAAATGATTGATATTTCAAAACAACAGCTACATCACAACATAGTTCCTACCAAAATTGGCAAGGCCGTTTTGGAAAAGTAATATAAGGCACGAAATCTTGCAAAGTTTGAGTTGTTTAGTAATTTTCAATGCTAAAAGAACAAATTGATAGTTCACAAATGTCTTTCACATAAAAATTAAGTTCCTAAAATCAAGAAGCATTTGTTTACATGGAGAATTCTAACTACAATGACATGTGTTGTGCAAATTACTCTATAAGACGGGGGAATATTGGAAAAGGTTGTAGAGTTTGGCTTTACACCTGCCAATTTCATTTTCTATGAAGCTTCTAAAATCTTTTCTATAATCCATTTTGTCAAAATCATGTAAGAAAGGGAATGATTCTCCTTGATACATTCTATCAAATACTTTAGGTGACTTTTCCATGCTTACAAATTCTTTATATCCTGCAAACAAGGAAAATTGTCAAACAATTCACATGCCATGTCACTGCATATACATTTTGTATACATTTATACGAGGGTTGTTGGAGCATACAACAAGTTAAAAAATTCCTACCCATGGTCGATGTCTATACCATGCTTTTACATTCCCATTTTGGCACAAGTTGGGAGGCCAAAGGCTACACAGTCAACATTTACACCTTTCCACAGCATTTGGCTGGATGTATCCTAGAATCACAACATTCAATGATACAAATCATTATGCAGAACAAAACTAGATATAGTGCCTAGTAATTGTAGGCTACAAAGTTTGGAAAAAGCTCACAATAGCAATCCAAAACAATGTTATAGAGTCTCAATTTAATAGGCGCTCCTATAATTTACTTCAATGTAGAGTGTTATGTTTTAAAATCACTTGAAATTAAATAACTTGTGCAAGAGAAGAATGTGATAGGATATGTACAACAAATATTTTATAATAATAAGCTATATAAAGGGAAAATGTGTCATATTATTCTAATTTCCTTTCAACCTAGTTGTATATGTAACGTATCAAATCTTCCTATAACATTCATTTCTTTTCCACTTGAAGAGAGGCTTTAAAATACTTCAGCATTATCAAGTTGATTCATTTGAATTTGCAAGTTGTTTCCCACAA
>MU228290.1:1689887-1705527 GCA_018584345.1 Thuja plicata | reverse complement strand
GAGCCCGAAGTGAAGAAGGATTCAAATCCTTGTCGCATTAGCCTTTCTCTTGACTGGACAAAGAGCATAAAAGGGAGAGATCACTTTGGTGTTCTAGTTTTTCTCCTTCAAGAAAAATAGCTAACAGCTAGAAAGGGGCTCTCCTAACCAATGCGGGAAAGCTCAAACTCCTGAAATCAACTCTTCAGAATATCCCCATCTATGCTATCAATCTGTTTAAAATTCCCCACAAAATTGCTAATGAAATTGAGAAAATTCAAAAAAGATTCCTTTGGTCTTGGGTGGAGGAAAAGAAAAGACTTAGTCTGGTTTCTTGGGAGAAAGTGTGCAAGCCTAAAAAACAAGGAGGCCTTGGGCTGTGAACCATAAAAAATATGAACCAAGCCGTCATGGCTAAATAGTTATGGAGAATTTATGGAGATCAAAAGGAATGGAACAACATAATTAAAAGCCAGTATCTTTTCCTCTACAATTCCTTGGAGGATTTTATAGGTGATGAAAATTACACTAATGGATCCTTCATATGGAATAGTATAAAGTCCACTAAAGAGCTTATAGTCAAAGGGAATAGATGGAAGCTGGGATATGGTAGAAGATTTGATTTCTAGGATGATGAATGGATTTAACCTAAGCCTCTATCTAGCAATATTGATTGGAAGCAAAGCATTGAGAGATGCAAAGAAAATATTGGATTGAAAGCAGTAGACTACTGGCAGGATAATAAATGGAAGAATCTGGGATAAATTGATAAAAGATTTATTCCCCTCCAGCAAGATCTTTAGACCTGGTATATTAAAGATAACATCCAAGATTCAATTGTTTGGAATCCTTCATCATATGGAAAGTATACTATGGCTTCTGCAAATAATCTCATCACTAAAAGACAGGAAAGGCCTCCTTGTTCCTTTGTGTGGTATAAATTTCTTATACCTAAAATTAATTTCTTCTTTTGGCTCCTGATTCAAAACAAACCTCTGACCCTTGATAATTTGTCTAGAAAAGGGATTTATATTATAAATAGGTGCAATCTCTGTTTTGAAAATGCTCAATCCTGTGATCATATAATGCTTCATTGTCCTTTTACTCACAAAGTGTGGGATATTATTTTTTGAAAATGGAATCTTTGTTGGTGTTTTCCTTCTTCTTGGCAGGACTTTGTCACCCAATCAAGCTACCCACCAAAGAACCTTATGGACAAAGATCTCTGGCTTCTCATTCCCCCTCACTTCTGTTGGAGAATTTGGAAAGAATGCAATAATAGAATTTTTAGAGATACTTTGGCTTCTCCTGAAGTGATTGGTAACCAGATATGCAGAGTGCTGGAAACAAAACTTTACTTGTGCTAAATAAGAATCTAATCTCACTAAAAGGTAAAGTGACAGAAATAACAGAGATTCTAATCCTAGCAACCTAAGATCCATGGTTACCTAGATTTCACCTCCTGAAGACTGGCTTAAAGATAATTTTGATGGGGTTGCGAAAGGCAACCCAGGAAATGTTGGAGGTGGAGGCATAATTAGATACCATTATGGCAATTGTGTCAGTGCTATTGCTGCCCCTCTAGGAACCCAATCCAATCATAGGGTGGAGGCTATGGCAGCCCTCAATGTTATTATGTTGGTAGAATAAATGGGATGCATAAAAGTTTGGCTAGAAGGTGATTTTTTAAATATTATCAATAATATTAAAGGCATTTGTAAGGCATCCTAGACAATTGAACACATTATTGATAAGATAAAAAAACATTGCATCAAATTTTTCTTCTTTCTATGCAACTCATAATTTCATGGAAACCAACCAAGTGGCAGATAGCCTTGCTAACTTGGGAGTTAAGAATGATGTCACGTACATGTGGCACAGGAACACTAAAATCAATGATGAAGTGGAATCATTGCTCAATTATGACAGGCTCAATCACAAAACAGGTGAAATTAATCGCATTAATCATTCTAATTAATGATGATATCATCTGGGGTACGGTGATGGAATTTTACCTCATGATCGGTAGCATTTGTGATTACTTCCTTTATACTCAAGTTAACTGGGACTTCACAGGGAGCTGGGGGATAAGAATACCCTTATTCAGAATTGCGATGGTAAAACTGTTGAGGAGGAGGAACAGAACCAAGATTGTCTTATCCCTCACAATGTGAAGGATCAAATGGATTTTTCTAAGATTGAAAAGGTAAATAATAAGAATGAAGAGGAGACCACTGTCCCTGATGAGGAAACTATTAAAGCTGTCAATGATGAGCATAACCATGAAACCCTGAATGATAAAGGTGAAGTGAAGAATGATCAAAAGAACATAAGCCTTAATGATGAGCTCCATGAGAGGGAGGTCAATGTTAAAAGGATGGCTTCTATTACCTTCCTTCAAATGGCCAGAAAGAAAGTGGAGAATAACTACAAAATGGATAAGTGGATTCAGGATGACATCCATCAGATGAAAGCTAACCATAGAAGTATGGAAGATAGAATTTCCTTGCTAGAGGATATAGTGGAAAAAATGCGCAATGACTCAGTTATGTATCAGCAAGGTAATGGTGTGTTTGATAAGGTTAACAACATGGATAAAAAGATTAGCATTCTGGTAGATAATAGGCTTAAAGATATGATCGATAAGATAAAAAACAACAAAGCACTTCTGAAAAAACTTGCTAACATCAGCAAAATTGGCATGAAAAACTCTGTGGATAATTTGAATTCTCTTTATAATATTATTGAGAGTAACTACAATGACAAGGTAAAGCATGAGAATGAAGACCCCCAAGAAATTTAGATTTCGGGTCCTGGATATAGGACACACTCTAGCACAAAAAGGAAAACTGAGATCCAGGCCAAAGATATTACCAAGCTGAGGGATTCAATCCAGTGCCTAGAACTTTAGATGGCCAAAGTTCAGATGCTAGAAGACCAGATGGAAAATGTTTAGTTGCTTGGCTGGAGGTTGTTGGTTGGTGGAAATTTTTTTGTTCTTCAACTGCTGAGAGTTTTTTCTGCTTGTAGTTTGTTCTTTTGCTTTGTTCTAAACTCTAAAGTTCTATCTAGGTTTTAGCCCTTTCTCGGTGTTCTGTCATGCTTGACAGCTCATTATTTTTCTTGTTTCTTCATGTTTATCTTTCTATTTCTATGTAAAGGGTTTTGGGGTCCCTTCAAAACCTGTTGTTACCTTAATCAAAAACAATAACATAATCACATATAATCACATAAACCTTGTGCTACATAGTCAGATGTGAGATGATTAAGATTTTAATCTTTTTTACGATCCAAGAGGAAGTTGTTTCTTAATTGCAATTTGATGTAATCCCTTGGCAATTGGATTGTCACTAAGAACTAGTGTGCATCCACCATTACAGACTTCCTCAGCATCTAGGCTTAAACTCAAGAGTCTAAAAGGTATGGATTATTTTTTGAGTTTTTTGTCTTGTCAATTCAAATTCAATTATGATTACTATAAATATTTCATCTGAGTGTACATGGAAATCATTGTTTTCCAACCTAATATAACGTAAGGATCATTGTTTTCTTCTTTGGGTCTTATGAATGCTAACTTTTTGAATGATGAAAATAATTGTCGAACCTAATATTAATAGAAAAGATAAACAAATTATCTTCCCTTAGAAACTTTTGTCATTAAATAATAATATGGAATTGGATGACCATTGTATTCTTTTCCAAACCTTATGAACTCAAATTTCTTTTCTGAGCATTGTGAAGTCAAATTTAGTTATTGTTACTGTTAATATCTTATTAGTTATTGTGCATGTAACCTTAGTTGTTTCAGCCCTTATAAAGTCACTTTTTGTATTATAGTATAGATGAAAGAGCAATCTCATTATCACATTTTTGCCTTACAAGAAATAAGGCATAGTTTCCAAGCAGATATAGAGTTAAAGAGGATGGAAGAAGTCATGGTCTCTATCCTTTTAGCCCTGCAATGACTGAAAAAAATTTAAAACTCCTAACTTCTCCAAAGCATCAAAGGAAAAAACAAATTTGTTTCAAATACCCTCTATCCCTTTCTTCAACATATCAAAAGCATACAATAGGTTTCTTTAGACCTTATACTAGTGTCTGCCCACTGTGGCTTCAAAGTGCACAAAATGACTCTAATTAACAAAGCAACTATATAATTCCTTTGCTCTTATGATCCCAAATCCTCAACTGTATAATTCCTTTTCTCTTATGACCCCAAATCCTTTCAATGGCTACCCTAATCTTCATAATACAACACTCCCTCCCTCTTTTTAATTCTCTTTCATAGGATTCTTACTACTTACTACAAAATTTATTAGCTTCTTCTCATTCAAGCATCATTACATCTTACTACTTACTACAAACTTTCTGAGCTTCTCCTCATTACAACTTACTACTTACTACAAACTTCTTGAGCTTCTTCTCATTCAAGCATCATTACATATTTTTTCTTCATTACATGTAAGAGCTCTACTGAGCTACACTTATAAAAGAGTAAATATAAAACACAGACCCATTCATGATATAAAAAGCATACTATAATCCCTTAATAAAGATAATGTTTTTCTTATTGGATGTTTTTCCTAATGATGGATTGATGACTATAAAGGTGATTTGATAATGGAATTTATGGTTGTAGGGATTTCTTAAATGCTAAGTGTGGTTTTAGGGATTTCTTAACATAATGTCCCTATTATTAGTGCTTATTTCCAAGTTGTGGGATTTTTCTAGGGTTCTTTGTAATCTCTAGCCACAAGTGGCAACTGGTGATTTGTAATTACATAATGCCCTCAAATTGACACTCCTAGTTTTCTTTCTCAGAACAGTCAGTTTATCTCCAACAATATCAGAGTGGATATTTTATATTTTAAATTTTAATTTTATTTTCTTAGGATTCCTATGAATCATGATAAGAGTAAATGTACAATGCTTTGGAGTCAAAATCTATTTAATAGATTTACGCTTGATTTTATATAAGATATTACTAATGCTACTATATTTATATTTGATGGATTACAACGTTAATATCTTAATTCGGAGTATGGGGGATAATTTTTTGGTATAATTATAGGCCAAATATTTTGCTGTGAAGAAAGACCATGTCTAACAATATGAACCTAGAACAAAACAAGGAGACAATTGCTAGATTGTGGGCTAATTTTAAAAGAAAAGGTGATGGAAAATTTTGTTGTCCCTTCAAAAATTGCAAGGGCTTAAAGACTCGAAGACTTCTAGTCAAAAAAACTAAGAAACATTGTAGAGAGGATGGTCACATTGAAGGGGGCACTATTTTCGTCCACTGGTAAGTATTTCAATATATTATTTTAATAATTTATATACATAAGAAATCAATTGATCATGAGATCATGGTCATGGTTATTTAAAGTCATCATTTTGATATAGGTTAACCACCTTGGGTTACATATTATGGACCATAACAATCTGGAGAATGTGAATTTCCAAGTGGAGGAACATGGAGGTTTGAATATCCAAGGAGAATATAATGATTCCATTAAAAAAGATGATCCTACAATAGAGAACACAATTGAAGATGATGGTATTGTTGTAGTTGATCATGTGCCAGAGAATATGATTGAAGATGATAGTACTAGCACAGATGATCATGATGATGAAGATGACCTTGATTTACCTATACTTGAGAAGGCATGTGAGTCCCTATACAATGGCTCCCAAACAAATCTTTTGGTCGCTATATTGTTGTTGGTGAACTTCAAGGTTTTGAATGGTTTATCCAACGTAGCAATGTCAATAATGTTAAGGTATGTCATATATGTCATCTTTTTCACCTATTTTAGTCATAATTTCCTTATTATTAATAGAGGGTGAATCATGTATGCTAGTTATATATTTTTTCATAGGTTGATAGGTGAGTTTTTGTTACCACCATCAAACATTCTACCCTGCTCGTACCGGGAACTATCTTCCATTATGAAAGATATTGGAATCAAGTATCAAACAATACATGCATGTCCCAATGATCATATTATATATCATAAACAACATGAATTTGAAACAGAATGTCATGATTTTCATATTAGTAAATATCAAATAGATCAAATAACAAAAAAGGTGCCTCGCAAGGTTCTTCGATATATTCCCATTATTCCACATCTGTAATGATTATTAAAGTGCACTACCTTGGCACAATTTATGGATTACCATGCATGTAATAGAAGTTGAGATGAAATTATGCGAATGTCTATGGATGGTTCTACATTTAAGTAAATAGATAAAACTTAGCCACACTTTAAAGAATAACCTCATAATCTCAAGCTTTCATTGGGAGCAGACGGTGTCAATCCATTTGGAGAGATGAGATCTATTTACTTGGTGCGGCCAATTTTTTTTATCAACAATAACATTCCTCCTTGGATATCCATAAAGAGGGAGCACATAACGTTGGAAATGATTGTTCCAGGTATTTTTCGTTCAATAGTCATCTAAATTTATTCATAAATACCACATCAAAATGACGATAATTATGTAATGTTTATGTTCATTCAATCAGGTAAGTACCGAGTTAAAGATATGAATGTATATATTAAGCCCCTTATCGACATGTTGTTAGATTTATGGAATGGGCTCATTATGTATGACATCTCTAGACCAATAGGACAAAGATAGTTTCAATTCCATGCAATTCTTGTATGGACAATACATGATGCCCCTCAGCTAACACATTTTTGTGGTATGTTCTTTTTTTAACACCTCTTTTTTGGTATGTTATAGTGCTAACACATCTTTGTTGTATGTCTAATTTTGTGCATGATAATTGTAATTATCAAAATCCACATATTCAATCCAATTATACCTGATCTTGTAGGTCTTCAGACAAAGAGAAATTTTACATGTCCAGTTTGTGGTCCAAAGATGAAATCTCGTCATTCAAAAAGTTTAGAAAACTAAGTGTTTGATGAGTATATGTACTTTCTCCACAGAAATCATAAGTATCAAATTACTAAAAAACATCTTTTCAATGGGAAAGAAGAGACTGCATTAAAGCCAAGAAGAATGACACCTCACATATGGAACTTGGAATACAATAGAATAAATCGATGAGGTAATGTCATTCAATATAATAGTTTTTTTTTTTTAAATTATATTTTGATATTCTCTTTTATTTACTGATGATGTAATTGTTGCTCGTGAAGGTCATCGAGGCGTCAATGACCAACTTCCAAAAGGACTAAAAAGTTATCCTTGACAATTTAGCAGGTTGTCGTACTACGAGCACCTCCCAATCATGCATTTGTTTGATGCTATGCATATTGGAAAGAATGTAATAGAGTCATTATGGAAATTATTGGACAGAAGGTGTGATAAACAAAAAATTGTTAAAATTTGTAGTGACATTGAAGATTCTAACCATGCATTGAAAAATTTCATTCGATCAAATAAAAATGGAGACCATATTGATATAAGTTTCCTTCCTTGCTTATTATCGGAGCACCAAAGAAATGCTATAAAATAAGTCATAAAAAAATTTGATTTCCCACAGAGTTTACTATGAACATAAATAATCTCATATCAAAGAAAAGTGAATTTGGGTCAGGGATGAAAATATGGAATTAGCATACCTTTATTAAGGTAATTCATGTTATTTTTTATTCTCTATATATGTCTATACTACATGTATTTTTCATTGTATTATTCTCTAAAATATTGAAATGATCATTTTATAATTATCGTAGTATGTTCTACCTATATCTCTCCCACACCACTTCGACAACAATGTCAAAAAAGTTATATATGATCTTGGAAAATACATGAGGTTAGAAGCATTATTTGTGACATTTGGTGTATAGATATTATACTTACGACTTGTTTAAGTTTTTTAGTAATTTATTGCATATTGTTTGTAAAGTATCATTTATATGTTTTTGCGTGTTGAATCGCATCTAGGTTATTGTCATAGAAAGAATTCAATAAAGAATATATACAATATTAGAAGAGAAAAATTTCTCATCTTATGTGTGAAATGCAAAAGTGTTTACCTTCTAATTTTTTCAATGCACAAGAACGCTACATCATACATCAAGTTGAGGAGATTGAATTGTGTGGACCTATACAAACTAGGTCAATGTGGATGGTTGAGAGACACCTAAAATTTTTTAAGGGTTTGGTTAAATAAAGAGCACATCCTGAGGGTTCTATGGTATACCAGACCATGGTGTACATTAGTGAATATCTTCCTAAGTTTGCAGAAAAGATGCATTTAGATCGCATTTGGGACCCCAAAACCATTAACAAATTCGAAGGGGATTACTTGATAGGGAAAGGTAGAATGAGGAAAGTGAATGGTAATTATAAGATATTATTGTAGTTAATTAATTCTTATAAATCTTAAATTGAAGTTGTTTCTAGGTGGTCTTATGTTTATATAGATGGTTGAGAGTTGGATGCACTATATTTGTATATTACAAACAATCTTGATTGGATGATGATATGGATTGAACAATGTCAAAAAAAGGTCACTCATTAACATGGGAAGATGTTGCTTCATTGGTTAGAGAAACTCATCGTAGTGGAGATTCCAATGTTACACCAATGGTAATTGATCTAGTAAATGGTTTAAGAGGTAGATAGGTACGTATAAATTTATTAATCATGACCCATATGTTTAATATAAATTCATGATGCAAATGATTTTCACATGTTTTAAAAATTGTAGGTCAAGCACCACAAAGCTATGTACTACCATGGCCAGAAATTTTGCATAAAAAAGTTGGACGACACAAAGAAAACTTGTGATTTTGGGATAACTGCAGTCTTCAAGGTCACTAATATTTCATATAGAAATGACATGTATCCTCAAGAATATCAAAATTGATACTATGGAATTTTTTATGATATACTTGAGTGCGACTTTGAATCTTACAAATTAGTTCTATTCATCATCAAATGGTACATAATACGACTAAATCAAAATGATCCTAATAGAACTATTATTGAACATCATAATGGATTTATAATGATGAATACAAAGTCATTTGATCCAGTTGGAGATGAGCCCCATGTTCTTCCAAGCCAATGTGAGCAAGTGTTTTACATAGAGGTTCCACAAAAACTGGCTTGGTCATTTGTTGTTAGAGATGATCCAAGAGGAAGGCCAGTAAAGTATAACATGATGGAAGAAGAATAAACCAAAGATGATTAAGAAGAAGAAGAAGATGATGATGGTGATGGTGGTGATGATGATGGTGGTGGTGGTGGTGGTGGTGGTGGTGATGATGATGATGATGATGATGATGATGATGATGACGATGATGATGATGATGATGATGATGATCTAGTCATACAAATTTATTTGACTTATATATTTTCATAATTAATTTATTATGTATTAAACTCTAATGTGATGGTACAATTAAGTTAATGTGTTCATTTCTAATGATTAAAACATATGTGATTTATGATACATGTGTTTCAGTTATTACTCATAGATTTAATGTATTTATTGTTTAAAAATTACCAATATATTGCTTATGATGCTCAATTGTTGGTGCTAATTACATGCATATATTTTGTGTGATTGTAACCCTTTGTGGAAATAGGCAATTGACTACATCCATCGTCACCCTTTTTTGTTGAAAATCTTGCATAGCACACATAAAGTAAAGGTAAGGAATAAAAAAATATACAATGATTATGATGAATGCATATTGTTCATGTTGTCTTCTATGTAATTTGTAGCATAGGTATCACGTAATTTTTTTCTAAATTAAGACAAATGATTCACATATGCATGAAATTTTACCCCTTTTACGAGGATCCTACATAGTGACATGGATTGGCAGGTATATATGTCAATACACCCTATAGATTGCATTAACATTCCCCTCATTTAGAAAAATATCTCGCTCCTTACCGACTATATCTATCATTTGATGGATTGCATGAACCGCCTAATATGTACTTGTCAGGTTTGTCTTCCTAGATTAAGGTAAATGCGGGAATAGAAGACGAAAATGAGACATCTAGTAGGCTTAAAATAGGGAAATCAACCAGAGGTCAAAACATTAGAAGAAAATTCAACAAACACATACAATTTTTCCTTGTTGAAGGGGGGTCATGTTCTTATGACGATGAGACCATAGATGACATTGAGGTGCCCTTGAGGTACACACATCTTCTAAAAGAATGGGTACCCAAGGAACTACCTCCAATTAACATTGATTTTTGTGTTAATGAGAGGATATATCGTATAGCTCCATCATTATTACATGGTTTGGGCCTATTTTCTATGGATGGAATAAAGGTATGTTACAACAAAGTTGTTTATTTGATGGAGTTTGTTGGGCCTTGTTATAATTACAGTAATTGGATGCAGATTGTTTGATATAAAAAAAGTATGTGTAGGTATGCATTGTCAGTGAATTATACACAACCGAAAGAAAAAAGATCAAAGTAAAGGATTTTCTATGTACATTGACAGAAGGCAAAAAGAAACAAGGAATATTGTGCATTTTATAAATAGTACGTGACCTGGGTCAACTAATAAGAGTCCCAATCACATATTTGATGCTCGTGAGGGGAATCATGTTTTTGTTTGTGTGATAAAATCAATAAGTGTAGGGAAAGAACTGCTAATAGATTACCAATTGAATTGCATAGATACAAAAAAAAGACACTATCATGGGGGTGGTAAGTACTATATACCATTTAAACTAACCTCCAATTTATGACTCCAATATACCATTTTATTAATAAGTTTTTTTTGTTAAGTCTATTTCTTTCATTTCACTAAATTATTTATATTTAATCTTTCTCACAGGATGACATGGATCCACCACGTGATAACAAAGGTGGGGATTTTACTCCCACCCATTCTTCAGAAAAGATAAACCTTATTATAATTGTACAAATAATATAGAAGAAAAATGTTATATCATTATGTTCTTTTCTTTAGGGTTTTGGAGTTATTCTCATAGTTGTACTGATATTCCTATCACAAATTGATTTCCAGGGAAAGGGAAAAGGGCATGTAGCAACAATGCCTACAGTGGAGGATATGGATGATGTCGTCCTAGATAGGCCTAACCTAGTATATATTTTCAAGAAGCAAATAAATAAAATTAGTTTAGACATTCTTTGCATTTTGCTCGATCCAGATCCAAGTGATAAATTATTGGTAAGGAATTATTGGTGCGGCAAGCACGTAATTTGGATGTAAGCAGTAACGAATCTTTAATTATAAAAAAAGTTCAATAAAGTTTTATATTTTATACTCTTTTATGTCATGAACTAAAATATGCATGTGTTCTTACAGGATTCTTTGACTGCTCAAGAAACTCCTCATAAACATTACAATGAGGTTGATACTAGTATAGGTCCCACAGGTAAAATAATCCTTAAGTTAATAGGTTATAAACTTCATTGGTCTTAATGATTAGAAATCTATATTTTTCATTGGATTTACTAGTTGTTTTATTCAAACTCACATATATATCTTGACTCCTCACTTCAAACTATACATTTCTAGGTCATGATGTACTCTAGACGCCTCCTCCTATGAGGACGTCATTTTTGACTGCAATGTTGGCAAAGAGGAGCATGCAAACATCCATGTTTACATGGTCTATACCCGGTAGGTCCTTGTTTTTCTATATTCGATTATGTGTTAAATATGGTTTGATTTGTACTTTAATATTGGATGCATTTCATAGTGGAACAATTTTGTGCACTACAAGATACACCTCCTTAGGATACAAAGACCAGTACTGGTGATAATTCAGCAACGTTTCCTGGATCTACCCATGTTGCTAGTATGGTAAAATTACAGATGCCATTGTTGTTAAACAATGAAGATATGATTCCCTTAAAATTACCTAAGGTTACAGGTACTTTAAAATTATTATTATTTATATTCTAATTTTAATTTACTTATTCATAACTTGTTTTGGATTGATGATCCCATGATGTGTTTGCAGGGAATGATGTTTTTTTAAGAAAAGCTTCATAAGATGACATTGTCTCTATTCGGGCCCACCATACGTACAATGTGGAACATCATATGTTAACTAACCCTATCCCACTACTTTGATTTCATATAATTGCTATAATATTTTTCCTTTCATCGATTTATTATACTATATTCAAGGTACACAACTTTAGTTAATTTTTTTAGCTAACAACTTTGTTTTTTCTTAAAAGGTGGAATTTACAAGATAAAAAATATAAAGATCAACATATAAAATCTTTAGAGTATCTCTTTCAAAGTAACATTTTTGACAACGAAAATGTTCTTCAGAGAGCTTGAAAACATCTAAAGACTGTGAGGGACACATATAGAAGGAATCTAGTGAGCAACCCAAATTACGAGCATCCTCCTGTGATTCCAAAGAAGGTGTGGAAGGAATTCATTTTGGATGCAAAGGAGAAAGTGCAAAGTCAAAGATGAGTTGTACCAATAAACAACAATAGAAGATATGTGATAGTATTATGTAGAACGTAATTATGCATAAATTAGTAATCTTTATATTTATATGATCTAACATATTTTGAACGTTTCATAAACTATAGGGCACATAAAAGGCTACAAAGGCTAGAATAGAAAATATTGGCCAACACAAACATGGCTCTAATGTTTATCTAAAACTTTAAGCAAGAATTGTAAGTAGTAGTAAATGAAATTTTGAATCAATTATTTTTATAAATTGCAAACAATTTTGTTTAATCAAACAATGCCTGCAGAATTGACTATATTAAGCCAAAAATACAGGGCTCAGATTTTAATGTAGCGCCCACAGAAGAAGATAGAAATATTGTCTTAAAGGAAGGCTATAAAGCCATGGTTGAATGCCTACGCCAAATCCAATAGTCTCCTGCATCGGTTCACACATAGTTAAGTAGGCCAAATGAAAATTATTTCAAATTTAATACTTGAGTGATAATCTATTTGATGTTTATTTAACCTCTTTAGCGCATGACATTGCAATGCAACCTTTTAATCCTAGCATAGAACCTCCACATGATGAAGACACTGATGTGCATCATAGTGATGGAGGTATTCATTTTCTATTGAATATTAATTATGTAATTTTTTATACAAGTTAACATTTTAAATTAAAGTTGTTGTAACCTTTCTTGTGTACATTTTAGAGCATGCAGAACATCATGGTGAACAAGTGGAGAATGATCCAAGTGTTCACCATATTCGAGATGATGTGGCATTATCAGGTAAATAAAATCTATGTTATGTTATTTTAAATTTTTTTGATTAGTTGTTATCTTCTTTTAATTAATGAAAATACTTGTAACACTAATATAAAATGTTGTGTGCATCTAACCCATTTAGTTTTTATTACAGTGGACCCCTCTTTGATGCACCAACTTCCTCTTACGTCACACATGAGGAGGCATATATTGGGTTCACAAGAACAAGATGGGAATAAAAAAGATCTTGATGCTCCGCTTATCCATTACATGCAAATACCAAATAAGAAACCAAAAAAGAAAAGATTGGAATAAACCTTTTTTGATAATATATTTACGTTGTTTTAATGGATTAAGTTTTGTGCTACTAAATGTTGAGGAATTATAGATGAATGTCCAATTGTTAATTAATTTTAGGTTTATTGAATGTTATGTGATTATAATGATTGAATGTTATATTTCATAAATGGATGGATGAATGAATGTTAGATGTTAAAGGGGAATTTAGAGTGATGTGAGCGTGGTGGGGCCAAATGAGCTTCCACCTTCACGTGGTTGGCCTTTTTAAGTAGATAATATTAAAATATTCTCAAAACCAAGTGAATCTTGAGCTAAATTGATCCTATAACCCATAAACATCCCCTGCCTCCTTGATCAATTGAAAAAAGTAAGCATTCTACAATAAACATCCCCTGCCTCCTTGAACACTTCAACAAAGGAAGCACTCTACAATAAATTTATAGGAACAATGAAACATTCCTGATCATTTCCTATGTAAGACTATGAGAAAACCTTAAGGAGCTACTTTACTCTTGTTCTAGAAGATCAACCAGCTTAGCAATATCATTGTCTTCCTCATTGTCCACAAACATATAATTCATTAGCCACTCCTTCTTTGAGTAGGCAATAGTGTGAGACAACTATTTCAAAAAGAGAACGCTCTACTCCATATCACCCCACCTAGCTTCCAAGAGACCTTATTAATGAGTTCTTTTTCATCACCCCACCATGAAAATTGATCAAATAGTAATTTTATGGTAGTTGCACCATTAGATTATTGTCCACATTGTCCAGAACTGCAGCTATCTCCCCAAGAATGCACGTTTGAACAAAATTTGACAAAGTTTTTTGGTTTTTCTTTTTTCTTTTTCATCTTGAGTTCAACATCTAGATCAATTAAGGCACTTGTTCCTTGTAGTTTGTGAATTAAGGAAAATTCTAACTTGTTCCTAGAATTTATTTTGTTTTTATAAAATATACTTATGGTTTTTAATGCTTAGAAATTTTCTTGTTGTTTTTTAGCAATGATCTCTTCTATTCAATTAGGATATCAAGGCTTACAAAGCTTGCTTCTAGTTTTTAATATTTTTGAAATCAATAAAATCTTGTTTCAATCAAATAATACAATAAATCAACAAAATGTTATCCAATGTGGAACCCTCTCAAGTTCGAAACCCCTACCATACTTATTCACCAAAACCTTGTGAAAAATTATAGGATCCTTGTTTGATTATGCCAATATTTTGACCCAAAACTACATCAAATCTTATATAGGTTATAGGGGAGATTCTACAATATAAATGCTAGAAATTGCAATAAAATTTGTTAGCTTTTAGCTCCATTTAAAGGTTTTAGCTCCAAGATTTGTGGGTAATATGTTGATTTTTGAATTGTGTAATGTTCTAATGGACATGGTAAGTTTAGTTTTTCATGGATGATTCTCAACTTCTTTTCCAATTAAACAAGAATTTCTATATATTTTTGCGGAAGGATACAGTGTTGTGTGGCATACACAAAAAGGCCACTTCTCAGAAAACATTGGATCAGCGAGCTATGGCAGGAGAAGGAGAAAATCCCATGAAAATTTCAGCTGCTTCAAATTTTCAGCATAATTTTAGCTTTATGGGTCATGAAAGTGTGCCCATGGGTGAGGGATTAACTTACCCGAATGAAGGTGATGGTGAAGAGCTAATGGAGAGCATGAGTGCATTCAAAGACAACAAATTGAAATTTTTGGCTGCTTCAAATTTTTAGCAGAATTTTAATTTGATAGAACATGAAAGTGTGCCCATGGGTGGCGGGTTACCTCATTTGAATGAAGGTGATGGTGAAGAGCTAATGGAGTGCATAAGTCCATCCAAAGAATATAAATTGAAGCCCCCTGAATTAGAGGTGCCAATTTTATGTGTGGATAACCTGTTCAGCCCATGTATAGAAACATGGACACCTTCCATTCTGCTATGCACTCCCAACGAAGAATGGAAAAAAATCTAAAACTTTGCCTCTTTGGATTTCTATTTAACGAAGTGAGCTTTGTAATTGAGCACCCTATGTTAATAATTCTTCCAGGTTTTCATAAACCAAATAAAGATTCAATAACAGGGATTGTGTGTGTTATTTGATATTTTTCTCTTTGAAAATGATAATTTTTTTTCCAATTCCATTGAAATATAAATTTCATTGATAAGAATATGCATTAGCTCAA
>MU228290.1:1666730-1677259 GCA_018584345.1 Thuja plicata | reverse complement strand
AGACATTTTTGAACACTGTTTTGTTCCATATTTTGATTTGAGATTTGATATGTTTAAGTTTCATGGCAAATTGATGCATCCTAGTACCTTCTACATATGATGCCTCCTGCCACCATTGGTGCACATGTGACAAAAAAAATGGATGCCGCAGCCACATTTTTTCAAACTTGAAAGAGGAATGAAAATGTGTGTCAGTGACTTTATCTGTTTGCTTGATGTTGATTGTGATTGGAAAATGGTCCGATCCTGGTAAAGGAAGAATCTCTGATGTAATTTCCATGTTATTTAATTTCCAATCTTGTGAAAGAAGAAATCTATCCAAACGGGCAGCAATGTGAGCAAATCCGGATCTTTTATTTGTCCATGTGAAAGACCCATTATCTGGTTGGATGTCCATGAGATTGTTATTATCCACAAAGAAATTAAAATCTTGCATTTTTTTTAATGGGGGAGAAATACCTCCTATTTTCTCCTCCGGGGACAAGAGTGCATTAAAATCACCCCCAAGAATAACATATTGGGGATCTTGAATCTGAATGGAGTGAGTGATATTGTCCCAAACTCTGAATTTTTCCTGTGTTGCAGAAGGACCATAGACATTGACAGAAATAAAGGAAATGTCAAAGGAAGATATTTTCACCATCTGCCAATTATTTTCCTGATGAATAAGTTGTCCAGTTACTATTTGAGGATTCCATAATACTGCAAGTCCACCAGATGCACCTATTCCTGGTGCATTCAATGATTTCCATTTATGCCATTTAGCAATGGTTTCTCTGAATTTGTCCTGCGAAAGCTTGGTTTCTTGAAGCATGACTATGTCTGCTTGCATAGAATCAATAACTTTTTTAATCCTATGCCTTTTGTCAGAGGCATTAATGCCTCTGACATTCCATGAGTTGATTATCATTGTGAACAAGGAGAACATCTTGTTCTCCTTGTTGATCTTTTAGTAATGAGAAAACTATCATCTAATGTGGTTTGTACTCCGGCTGCTATCTCTATCTTGGTCTTAGCACCCTTTGGCCTGCCTCTGGATTTAGGAGTCTTGGGGGAGTGCTTTGTTTTTAGTGGGGTCTGCATTATAGATAGAATTTGTTGCTGTCCAACAAAGCTCCCTTCATTAGTGTATTCTAGAAACTTAATTGTCTGAGAGTTGGAGCTGAGAGTTTCCTCATCTTGATTAAGAGGATGTTGAGTCATTAAGTTATCCGTATCCGCTTGAATCTGTTGATAAATGCAATTTTCTAATCCCAAAGAGTCCTCTACCGGTAAAAGGACAGATAGTTCTGTTTGATCATTTATATACCTGGGATTGTTCTGTATACCAGCAAAAGAATCATTTCCTTCTTCAATATCATTCATTGATTTGTACTCCTAGATTTGCATTTGGCTATTCCAGTTTTGAAGTTCTCCTGGTAGTTGTTGAAGCTGAGGAAGGTTGTAACTGTAATTTGTGCTTTCATTTTTTTCTGTAGTTCCAAGAGTGATGGAGATAGCTAGCTGAGATATGTTTTGATCTTGTAGTTGGCAGCTCATCCATCCTGTTAATGGTGAATTAATACCTATCTGAATTTTATGTAATATGGGCAAAGTAAGCATCTTGTTAATTGGGTTGACTGATGATATGAAGAAAGATGCTGCTGTTATCTGAGTGTCAGGAAGCTTTCGCAATATCATGTTCGATTGTGAGGACCGCTGTTGGAGAGAATCTATATTCCTTTGAAAGGTATGTCGAACTTGTGAAGTAATCATTTGGTTGACTTGACTTGATGATCTTATTTCTTGATTACCAATGTTCTGTGAAGCATATTGACCAGCTAGGTCATGGAATTGAGTTCTACGGGAAAAACTCTGTGGATCAGAGCAGTGATCTTGGCAGATTACCGTAACATCTTTGGCCCCTGTTTGACATTGAGTATTGAAATGACCAAGTCTGTTTTGGGACATGTTGACTGTGGTTTCATCTTGGATTTTGATTGGCTGGCACCATGTGCCCCATTTAGATGTGATTGATATTGAGGCGGGAAAATTTTTTCGGTTGTTAATCAGCAAGCATACTCTAGCTTCCATATGAGGGCACTCAAATGGTATGAGATCATGTTTCAGGAAAATACCCACTTTATTGGCTAGTATTTCAATGATCTCCAAATCACGGTATTCTAGTGGTAAGTTGGGGAAAGTAATCCAGTGTGGGAAGAACTGAATATGTGATACTTGGGGGTTGAAATTTGGAGCCCAGATCATGGTGTGTAAACCTGAACCCTGACAGAACCAACCTTTCTGTTTGTGTGCATAATTTCTATCTTCTTTGGATGCAAATATGGCAACAAAAAACTTGGACTCCGTATCTATAAAAAAAATATTCTTTAAGCCTAGCCAAACCAGAGTAGCCCATTCCTTAATAACCATCAGAGATAAGGTAGAAGATGAAAACTTACCTATGAGGGCTGATTGGCGAAGAAATTCGATTGAATGCTGCAGTAGATGACATGGGAGAGTAATTTGTATAGCATCCGAACCTTTATTAGTGACATGCAGGAGGGCTGCGTTGCACAAATCTTTTTTCTGCCATGCTTGAACTGACTAATTTGGTTTGAAGGGGGCCCTAGGTGGGTTTGGTATGAAGGTGGTCTCTCTGTCAAAGTTGGCCGCCTTGTTGTTTGGGGTCGGTAGAAGGCCCTTCTTTCATGATGGAGATCCGGGGGGCTGCCCTCGCAAATGTCGAATATGGGTTGTTTTTCTTTCGGAGCCCTTTATTGGATCCTGCCCGTTGGTCTATGAATTCGCCCTCCTTTGAACTGCATGCCGCTTTTACTCACCATATCGAGACTCTGCTTCGAGTTTTTGTTGAGGATTGCCTCCAGCTCAAATTTAGTTTGAAATATGTCTTTAATAATCTTGAAGGATGAGAAAACCCATGGAGAGATAGCTTCAAGCATCGAGTGCTACAAAAATGACAACCATGGTTCTACAAGAGATCTTGATGCTTTAAATTATATCACAAATCTTGTTGAGAAGGTATGCGATATTATACTTGAGGACCATTGTGCTTTTATGAACTATCATTGTCCTTTTGATTTCTCTTAAACGTTAGTCTTATGACATTTGTCTATCTTCCTTATGAATAATATTGAATTTCCCTTTCCCTTGATATTCTTTAGGGAATTTTATGGTTGCTGGCCATTTGTTTCACTGGATTTTTTGACATCCATTGGTCTAGATGGTCTACTATTTTTTGTATACTCTTACTAAATTATTTTTTCATTGAAACGCTAAGATTAATAAAAGAGCCAATAACTTATGGTGACCAACATGATCCATCATTTTTTTAGTAAGATGTTTTTAGCAAATTTATCTATTTCCAACTTTTGATTTGTTTTTGGTGGATATTTTTGGCATACAAATCTTTGACATTTTTTTTTTATGAAATTCTAGTTTTGGCATTTACTGCATGCAATTTTTTTATGGAGAACCAGGTAATGTCATAGTTCCTTTGTGTTCTAAAGATAAATCAAATAGAGAGAATAGTTGAACAGTTACCGCAGTCACTAAGCATCATGATTCATAATTTGTAGGGTGAGCAGACAATTTTTAAGTTAAAATTAAGAGGCTTTCTCATGGCATATATTTATATTCATACCTTTTGAAAATATTTTCTAAAGTAAGCTATGTGTAGAAAACCTTTGAATGTTCTTTTAAACTTTAACTTATAAATTGATGCAAATTATTTGTTCACCAATGGTAATGTTAACAATATCATCCTATATCAGTTTAACTTTCACATCGATGAACTACTTAACTACTATATATACCTTTTGAGGTATGAAACCGTGTTACGGATCTTGTAGGTCTGTTGTTATATATTCTAATAAGTTTGTAATAATGTGGAAGGTTGGGTTCCATGCTTGTAGAATTTTAACTTTACAACTTCCATTTATGTTTATTATTGAATCTAAAGTCAGTACAATATACATGCTCTATTCTAGTACAAATTTTATAGTAACTAATATCTCTTTAATAATCTTGAAGGATGAGAAAACCCATGGAGAGATAGATTGAAGCATTGTGTGTTACATAAAAGACAAAAATGGTTCTACAATGGATCTTGATGCTTTAAATTATATCACAAAACTTATTGAGAAGGTATGTGATATTACACTTGAGGACCATTGTGCTTTTATGAACTATCATTGTCCTTTTCATTTCTCTTAAACTTTAGTCTTATGAAATTTATCTATCTTCCTTATGAATAATATTGAATTTCCCTTGCCCTTGATATTCTTTAGGGAATTTGATGGTTGCAGGCCATTTTGGTCACTAGATTTTTTGACATCCATTGGTCTAAATGGTCTACTATTTTTTATTTATTCTTACTAAAGAATTATTTGAGTGAGACACTAAAATTAATAGAAGAGATAGTAACTTATGGTGACCAACATGATCCTTCATTTTTTTAGTAAGATGTTTTTATAAAATTTATGTATTTCTAGCTTTTGATTTTCTTTTGGTGGATATTTTTGGCATACAAATATTTGACATTTTGTTTTATGAAATTCCAGATTTGGCATTTACTGCATGCAAATTTTTTATGGAGAAGTGGGTAATGTCATATTTCCTTAGTGTTCTAAGGATCAATAAAATGGAGAGAATAGTTGTACAATTACCACAGTTAATAAGTATCATGATTCATAATTTGTAGGGTGAGCAAACAATTTTTAAGTTAAAGTTAAGAGGCTTTCTCAAGGCATATATTTTTATTCATATCTTTTGAAACTATTTTCTAAACTAAGATATGTGTGGAAAACCATTGAATGTTCTTTTAAAGTATAATTTATAAATCTATGCATATTATTTTTTCACCAATGAGAATGTTAACAATCTCATCCTATATCCATTTATCTTTGACATCGATGAACTACTTAACTACTATATATACTTTTTGAGGTATGAAACCTGGTTACAGTTCTTGTAGATATTTTTCTATATATTCTAATTAGTTTCTATTAATGTGGAAGGGGAGGTTCCATGCTTGTATAATTTTAACTTTACAACTTCCATTTATGTTTATTATTGACTCTAAAGTTGGTACAATATACATGCTCTATTCTAGTACAAATTTTATAGTAACTAATATCTCTTTAATAATCTTGAAGGATGAGAAAACCAATGGAGAGATAGCTTCAAGCACTGAGTGTTACATAAAAGACAAATGTGGTTCTACAATGGATCTTGATGCTTTAAATTATATCACAAATTTCTTGTTTATCTCGACACAGCTTCAACAAAGAATGAGAGACACTAACATGACTATGAGCATTGGATGCCTAAAGACACAAAGAGAGAAATACAAATGAACATTGACTCTCTCTTCCTTTTTTTTGGGCATCCAATGCTTCAAGTCATAATTGATATCAAAAAATCGGTTGTCAACTTCACTATTTTTTCTTCAACAACATTGCCAGAAGGCGGCATCTATGAGTGGTTTGGCTATATTTGAGTCTTATAACATGTCTTATTGTATTAAAAAATTAGGATTTTCTTAGATATACTTTTGAGTCTTATAACCCCTCAATGTTATATTTTGACATCATGGATTCGCCCATAGTCTTATATTAATTCTTTGATAATTGGTATTTACATGTTTAAATAATTTATTAAAAGAAAATCCTTTTCTCATTAATTTATTTCTGTAATGATAGAAATGTTTGATATTTAAGAACAATCTTATGTTCAACATGATTTCTATGCTCAAAGGTCACCCTATGCCCATGAAACCATGAGCATGTTTCTTGTAGTCAAATGCACATGAAAATTATTCAAATTTATTGTTTCCCAATATGTCACTATAAGACTCTTGTCATCATGAAAATAGTTTAGGAATGAAGATAGGGGAAAAGATATAGCTTGTAGGTTCATTGATTCAAAATCAATATTGTTTCTACATATCGAATCCAAGTGATATTGTGTTGAAAGGGAATATAGAAAGAGTAGATCATTTTCCTAAGTTCAAACTCTAACCTGTGAGGTTATTAATTTAGTAGAACAATTCCTTGATCACCCACAATAAAGAATAAGATGTTGCTATATTTCTTCAAGTCTTCAAGTATTTGATATGTTTAATTGTTGGCAGATATCCTTCAGACCCCGTATGCTATATGTGAAGGATGAAGCTTTGTTACTGATATGTATTGTATCCCTTAGATATCTATTTGCAATAGAGAATATGGTATAAAACATTAATTGTTTTGCCATTGTGAAAATTTTATTTAAAAATAAAAATAAAGCAGTTCATCATTTTTTTGACCTTTCTAACAGTGAGAAACGATGATGATTATATATAAAAAAGGAATATATTGATGAATTATAGTCAACACATTGATGATTGTTCATCAATCTGTTCGTCGTTCATATAGAATCCTCATCATTTTTTACTGCTAGGAAGGTCAAAAAAATGACTAACTATGCAAAGGGCTTAGGGTGAAAGGCGCATGCACAACATCTTTCACAAATCCTTTTTTCTAACCTTTTGGTCGTCGGTTGTACGATGACTATGCCAGTCATGGAAATTTTTGACAAAAAAACTTCCATGACACATTTGGTCGATTGATCTGCCTTTTCAATTCGAACAATTGACCTATTCTCATCAAAAAATGGGAAAATTGTTATTAGTGCCTCCATGGATATCATGTAGTTTCTTCCACATATCGTAGGCAGTAGGGTCATACTTGACTTCACCAAAATCTGAATAGCTAAGTGAATGAGATATATCAATCAGAAATATGTTATGATTCTTCATGTCCACCATATCATGCACAGACATAGGTCTCGGTGGTTCCACATACTTGTGATCCAAGAATTATAAACTAGTATTCCCAATAGTAGATATATATAGCCTCATCAAATCTTTTCATGTAGTGAAGTTGTCTTTGTTAAGCTTGAGGATCTCCCTTCTATAAGACATCTCTGATCTTTAGCTTAGGCCTTGAAACCTTTCCTGCAAGCACCAAATGCTCTGATACCAATTTTTGGAAATAAGTTGGGTAACTTAGAGGGGAGGGGTGAATAAATTACCACAAAAACCAATCCAAGTTCCTTAGATGTCTTAAAAAATATATTTCACTATTACTTAGTTAACAAAGATATTATGATGTTACTCGGTTAACAAATCAATCTTAAGATATTAACTGTGATTATCTTTTAGTGATTAAGTGAAGAAACATAAAACATAAAGCAAATAACATGTGCACAGATGACACCAAGATTGAACATGGAAAACCAATTTGGGAAAACCACCAATTGTAACTAGTTACTTTTTTAACTCTTCTAAAGTGAGCCCTTTTAGGAGCCAACCTTGTTAAAGGTTACAAAACCACACTATTAGGTGTGACCCTATTAAAGGATTTAATCACCCTATAAGGAGTGGCCTTGTTAGAGTTCTTCAAACACTACAATATAGAAATGCCACCTTGTGAGAGGATTTACAAAATACTATTAAGTCTACTCTGTAAAGAGATTTGGATCACTGTTACAATTGTTAGAGAGTAACAATGGATTGACCTGTTTCAAGAAGCAACTATCTTTTCTGATTTAGGTCTCTTCTCTAGCTTTAAACTAGATCCTCACTGATCAAATATTCTATTGCAGCTATGTCTAGATGTTCTATCCTTAATCAGAATCCCATATGATTTCACCTTCAATTTTCATATCACAAACTCAAATATAAAATCCAAACTTGACCTTGTATATATATGATAAGCCTTGTGAAGTCAGCTTGAATAACCTTCCAAATAAATATTAAAACTTAAGCCTGTACGCTGCATATAATCAATTAAACATAAAGTGTAAACTATTTTTAGTCGGATTACACTAAATATCTAACTCAGTTCACACTATAATCCTTCACTGCCCGATCGTTACTGTAATGCCCGACCGAACTCATTTAGAACTGAAAATCACTTTGGTCTCATTCAATGCTCGAGACAGCTTGGAATACACTGACTATGATCAATTAGTTATAGAAATTTGTGTAAATATCAATGACAATACACAATTGAATAATTTTCATCAATAGTCACATGATCTAACACTTGCACAAGCCACTAAATGTAAAAGAATGACATTTAATGCAATATGTCATTTGAAGTCTTTAGAAGGAATAATAATAATGACACCCTTCACTTAGGATCACTATGAAAAAATGAAGAATGAGAAACAATGTGCAAAGAGGAAAGATGAAGGAAATAGATTAAACGATTTAGAAATAAGTTGATGTAAAAAGTTTAATTCTCAAATCGTATTTCCTGTCACCAATATTCAATTTTTCTACCTTTTTTTATAACATAGAAACCTCATTTTTCTTTGTACAGTTCAATTTGTAAATAATCTAAGTAGAAAACTATGAATATTTTCAATCTAGAAAAATCAAGATTAATTACAATTATATTTTTCTACTCTGGGTTAAATAATGACACATTTTTAATATTACATTAAAAGGCTATAGTGGTTACACATGCTTTCAAGATTTTTTTTTGAAGAATGGACTTAATGTGACAATTTTAAAAAATATTTGAAAAAAATGATAATAAAATTAGTAACATAATAACATAGTAATGGCAATAAATAGAAAATTAAAATAATTTTCTTTATAAAAGCAAAAATTCTTCACTTACATGGTATGGATCATCAATATACAATCACTCTAATAATAAAAGAAAATTTCAATTAAAAAAAAATAACTTTAATACATAAATAAAACGGTAATGCATACATAAAACTTGATTACTTCAATACAACTTCAATACTCAATAAAAGTAAAAAAAACTTAACTTTTTCACCTAACTTAATTGACCCATTGCACTAAACCAAATGAAACCCTAAAAATAAACTAGAACCAAACCTAACCCTTAACCTAATATTAAAACACTTTGAGCCATAACCCTTTACCTAATTAAACACTAAACTAAATTAAATCCTAAGCCAACACTAAAATTAACCCATTGTTAAAACCAAATTTAACTCTACTAAAAAAATATCGATCATAAATCTTAAACCAAATTGAACCCTTTCTCTAACACTAAACTACATTGAAACATAACCCCTAAACCTAATTAAATAATAAATCACCATAATCTCTCACCCTAGCGCTTAATCAAGAAAAAGTAAAATATTAAAATATAATCAACCTTAACATTGTACAAATTGAACTTGAATACAATATGGTATAAAACACAAAGCCAAACTAAAATCTAAATATAGCAATAAACCATATAAAATTATAACCGTAAACCAAATTCAATTGTAACCATAACACTAAATTAAATTGAATAGTCAGCTAACTAGTAAATAAAAGCCAACCCTAACATAAAACCACATTCAACGGTAAACATGACCCTATACTTGTATCCTATACAAAATTAAATGTAATCTCTAACTGAATTTAACCCTTACCCTAACACTAAACTTAATTGGACCCTAATCCTAAACCTAAATGAACCCTAAATGAATTTAAAGCCTAACCCTTATAAAAACAAGTTTCATGTTTTCATCCACTAAAATTGACCCTAACCCTGTACCAAAATCAATATTAATCATATGTATAATTGAACTTATATCTTATTACACAAAAATAACTAAAAATTCTTATTTAGGTTTGTAGTTGTGACCTTAACCCTTCACTAATGAAAACCTA
The DNA here is from genome assembly GCA_018584345.1 of Thuja plicata. Taxonomy (NCBI): domain Eukaryota; kingdom Viridiplantae; phylum Streptophyta; class Pinopsida; order Cupressales; family Cupressaceae; genus Thuja; species Thuja plicata. Next base: position 1,667,568 of record MU228290.1, on the reverse strand, counting down.
TTCCCATCCAAAATATAAATTGAATCCTAACCCTTAAAAAAACATATGTATATCCCAAACTCTATTAATTATTTACAAAATGAACTCCGTTCCTAAACTAAAATAAACCCTATCCCTTATAGTAAACTAAATTGCATTCTAACCATACACCTAATGCGATAAATACATCCAAAGTGAGCCCCTTTTGTAAATGAAAAACAACCTTACACCCAACACTATTTCGATTTGAATGGTAACCTTCAACAAAATATAATCATAACCCCAACAATAACCCAACCCTAATTAAACATTAATCCAAATTAAACCCTAATTCTAACACAAACCAAATTTAACCCTCTAACTTAAATTCATTAAAAACTAATTCTAAACAAATTTCCATCATAGCATTAAACTAAGTCCCTGACTCTAGAGCTAAACTAAAACCTAAACCATATAACTTTACCAACTTCAACCCTAACTATAAGACTAAATCAAGTTTAACACTAATTGCAAACTAAATTATACCCCAACATGGAGCCTATGTCGAATGGAACTATTTCCTTAAGCTAAATCAAACCAAAATGTTTAACCAAACAAAAATCTAAAATACACGTAAATAGATTCCAAACCCTTAAATTAAACTTAATTTATCCCCAAAAATATACAAAGTCCTATTCTAACTATAACACTAAACCTTCCAAACCGTTAAATTAAACTAAATTTATCTCAAAACATATACAAAGTCCTATTCTAACTATAACACTAAACCAAATTGAACCACAACCATAAAATTGAACCACTATAACACACACCAAATTGAATCCACTACCTAAACTAAATTAAAAGTAAATTGTAAACC
>MU228290.1:1488154-1521226 GCA_018584345.1 Thuja plicata | reverse complement strand
ACCTGGAGGTCTCATCTCGGTTAGCATAAGGTCCCACAACCTTGAGATGATTCCCATGTTATACTGGATTATCAAGACCAAGAGAGCTTGAGATCAGAGGCGCAAATTCAGTGTATAACACATATATTTCATTAGCCACTCCTTCTCTGAGTAGGCAATAGTGTGAGACAACTATTTCAAAAAGAGAAGGATCTACTCCATATCACCACACCTAGCTTCCAAGAGACCTTATTAATGAGTTCTTTTTCATCACCCTGCCATGAAAATTGATCAAATAGTAATTTTACAGTAGATTCACCATAACATTATTGTCCACATTGTCCAGAATTGTAGCTATCTCCCCCAAGAATGCACGTTTGAACAAAATTTGACAAAGTTTTTTTGGTTTTTTTTTTCTTTTTCATCTTGAGTTCAACATCTAGATCAATTAAGGCACTTGTTCCTTGTAGCTTGTGAATTAAGGAAAATTCTAACTTGTTCCTAGAATTTATTTTGTTTTTATAAAACGTAATTATGGTTTTTAATGCTTAGGAATTTTCTTGTTCTTTTTGTTGTCCATTTTGTTGTTTTTTAGCAATGATATCTTCTATTCAATTAGAATATCAAGGCTTATAGAGCATGCTTCTAGTTTTTAATATTTGAGAAATCAATAAAATCTTGTTTCAATCAAATAGTATAGTAAATCAACAAAATGTTGCCCAATGTGGAACCCTCTCAAGTTTGAAACCCCTACCATACTTATTCACCAAAACCTTGTGAAACATTATAAGATCCTTGTTTGATTATGCCAATATTCTAACCCAAAGCTACATCTAATCTTATATAGGTTATAGGGGAGATTCTACAATATAAATATTGGAAATTGCAATAAAATTTGTGAGATTTTAGCTCCATTTAAAGGTTTTAGCTCCAAGATTTGTGGGTAATATGTTGATTTTTGAATTGTGTAATGTTCTAATGGACATGGTAAGTTTAGTTTTTTATGAAGATGTTGTTGATAAAATGTTGGTGTCATTTACAGTAAGGTAATGGTCACATTAAGAGTCAACAACATTACTATTCTCAAAAGGGAAAATTTACAGCCAATGAATAAAATATTATTTTCACCTTTCAGCTGTAATGTTGAAGGATTCATTATTTAAGACTGTCACAGTAGCTGCCATTATTGAAAATCTTTGCCAAAATTTCTCATGTTGTGCAACAAACTTCTAGTCTCCTTTCATACTCTTCATTCAAAATAATCATCTCTCCTCAATCCATGGAAAAGAATGAATTTATTACAACAATTGTAGCTTCTTCCAAAATATTGTTCTAAGAGTGTCTTGTAAAACTAAATATTCAGTTTTCTCCGATAGTTTTTCATCATATCAAAATTAATATTTTTGGGTGCTATTTTATAATTGGGCACTGGATTTTTTCTATTTTCTAATTGGTCACTGGTTCTATTTATTACAAAGGGAATATGTTGCAATTTATTGGGCTAATCATTATTTTGCAGGATAGTGAGAGGAAATTTGGTTAAGAATACAATTTCTCTTCCTTTAAAGACTCAAAATGTATGTTTTTCCAATATTTGGATAGTATAATTCTTGTGGGATAAGTTGTAGATAGAAAATTTATGTTTATATGATATTTTTGGGAGTGGTACTGGATTACCTTTAATGTATTTCATCTATAATTATTAGATGGTAGTAATGTGGAAGGTGGGGTTCCATGCTTGTAGAATTCTAACTTTACAACTTCCATTTCTGTTTATTATTGGTTGTAAAGTCAGTATAATATACATGCTCTATTGTAGTGCAAATTTTACAGTAACTAATATCTCTTTAATAATCTTGAAGGATGAGAAAACCCATGTAGAGGTAGCTTCAAGCATCAAGTGTTACAAAAAAGACAACCATGGTTCTACAAGGGATCTTGATGCTTTAAATTATAACACAAATCTTATTGAGAAGGTATGCGATATTATACTTGAGGACCATTGTGCTTTTATGAACTATCATTGTCCTTTTAATTTCTCTTAAATGTTAGTCTTATGACATTTGTCTATCTTCCTTATGAATAATATTTAATTTCCCTTGCCCTTGATATTCTTTAGGGAATTTTATGGTTGCTAGCCATTTTTATCACTGGATTTTTTGACATCTGTTGGTACCCATATACACCCCAGTTTTTAAACTTTCAGTGTGGGGTCTCGAACCTCTTTGAACTAAGTTCAAAGCAGTTCAAAGTGGTTTAATTTTTTGAAGTAGGTTTAAATGGTCTACTTTGAGCCATGTCGGTGTGAAGTTCAGCAGGTTCAAATTTTGCAAAGTTCTGGTGATTTCACTTCAAATGCAGGTTCAGACGTCAAGTGACCCATAGTCTCCATTCAAAATGATGATATTAAAATTCTTCCAAGGTCCAAATTGGTTCGGGCATTTGCATTCAATTTCATAGTGATCTATTCAGGAATAGATAAATCAAGTGCAGATTCATATTTAAAGTTGTAAAGTGGCCTAAATCATATAGAGTCGAGGCTTTCAGCTAAAGGTATCAATTATAAAACTAAAATAAATTCAAAACATCTATTGCTCGTGCCATGTTATGAACTCCATTCACAAGCCATATCTCCAATAATGCAATACAGAAATATTGCTATGCATTAGATGTGGATTTCATCGTGCTCAAATACCTTTCCCAGGCAGTGAACTGATGGATGAGACAAAAGGAGTTTAGATGAAGCTCGAGGAAGCAAAAAGGTGCATGGGTCAACGATTTCAAATCAGGGCCATTATAAGTTTCATATGAAGGCTTGAGTGAAGAATGAGTATGAACTGCCAGATAGAATCCCAGTAAATACATATGGGGTAACTGAAAGAAGAAGTAAAACCGAGCACCATTTTGTAAAACAGAGTGATTATTTTAAAGAATCAAGGAGCTATTGTAGTAGATCTTCAGCAGTAAATGTGTCCATATAAATGGCGTTTTGATGCTTGCAGGATATTCCATATATATGCCAGAATAAGGGATATTTGTATGGAGGGGTTTGCTTTTTATTTCAGCTCACCCTGACTGAATCAATCCATATCAATCAGGCCAAAGGAAGGAAATTCACATGTCATCCCATGATCTAATCGGCCAATACAACTGGCGATTCCTACAATCTGGATGGATATAATGAGATCTTGAACCTGTCATGCCGACAGTCTCATAGCTGATGTATACAAAAGAGTTTGGTGATAATGATTACCTATTGTGTAATGGTCTAATGATATCATATTGATCCAAAATAGGAGACAGTTGTGAGTCAATTGTAATACACAACAATACATGTCCAAAAGTCTGTCAACACGGGTCAATTCACACTCCACGTATCCATTGCCTCCCCCGAAGATCTCGGAAATGTTTCATCTTACAGGTTCATGCATTCAGAAGATGCTCACCATCAAGTTTATGGGGTTGAACTCTCCGTGGATCATGATAACAAGCATCGAAGCACAGATTGCAGAAATGAACCGAATTTGAGGACACTAGATCTATATCCATTGTCAAGCATTCATTGGCGTTACCTAAAAGGAACGGCCTCCTGCCAGTCTTCTTTGCGGAGACATAGACTGCGCATGTGATCATTACAGAATGCCGACAAACTTTTTGACAGTATGCTCAAGCTCGATGGGCATATAGTAGGAACCTACTAAGTGAAGCATGCAGAATTCAAGTTCAAGACAGATCGATATCGATTCCCAAATCTTCAAAATATGGGTAAAAGTAACTATTCATGTGATGCCTGTGGCCAAGAAGAGACTCAGATGTGGAAGTTTCAAAGTACTGTTACAACACCGAGCGCCTATGAATGTTGAGCATCTTGTGTAAACCTGCGTGAGATAAGTAATGGTGAGAAAGGTTATTGACATGGACGGGCATGAATGTTTAGTCGATGACCTGTACAAAGGCACCTGATGGGTTTGTAATCAATGGATTCTTTTTGAAGACAAGCAACTTTCAGAGGCAAAAGAGATTCACAACACTGAGTTGATACATTGAAGCAATATAGCACCCCATAGTCTCGGGTGTAGTTGTAACCAACTTTCACTCTATGTAATAAATATGGAAAGTAAATCTCATTCAAGCACATGATTATTTTAGCATTGAAAGAGGTCAAACTCATAGAATCTTTTCCAATACAGAAGGACACTACCAATAGAAAGTAGAGGTAGACTATGTGCTTATCGGGCTGATGGGGTTGTATTCGAAACAACTAACTTTGTTGGTCATAGCAATGAGCATTCTAAGATGCATAAAAATTTGAGCAGATAACCATGAGAAGGTTGGAATAGGTTTCAAGGCTATGTTTGGAGAAGTCAATACCCAACCCTCCAAGAGCTACGAGATCCATCTTCCATTTCTTTCTTTCATCAACCCTTGCAGATGATCACGCTCCTTATCGATTCAACTATATTTGTTTCATTACCTACAAGATGGAGGAATATATTTCAAATTATTTGGTTAAGTTCCCGTGTGTAGACATGTTCGTAGTTGATCATCAATGATATGAGACAGCGATGTCAATAATGAGTGTTGGGTATGGAAGCAAAGTAGATATATATATAGGGACGAAGAATGGCAGTGAAATTTCTGAGAGAATGTCTGCCGACACCTTCTAAATTTAATTGGAACATTATTGTGGGTCAGTTGTTAAAAGTAGGACATTGAGGTATTCAATAGTCTCACAGTGCTATAGGAGAGTGAGGCATCATTTAAAGTAGCCTAATCAACTCAAATGCGGGATCCGAATTGGAGATATGCGTGGATTTCATGTGCACAACATCTTACTCAATAGCATATATGGAGCCCGATAACCTTTCATAACATATAGCAGTCTTTTGGAGATCCTGGGATTGCCACGGGTGCAGAGGTCTAGCTGTCAACATTAATCTTGACACCACACTTTCTCATCTATGATAATGTTTATAATATGAATGAAATTATAAACCTTACAAAGACACAGAGGTAAACATTTTGAAGAAGTCATGTGCTCATGGAAAATTTTAAAGAAAGATTAATGTTGGGAATCGAACGTAATTTCAAGAATCAGTTATTGAAACTGAAAAAGACTATCAGAATGTAACAGTAATAAATATGGATCCAAAAGGGAACAGGTGGGTTTTAGATTCCACCTAACCCAAGAGACTTTGTGCCAGGGGAGGGATAGTTTAGGATATTTTTATTGTAATGCAGGGAAAATAGGGATAATGGAGGAAGTTTTAGTTTCTTTTCTAGGAAGTTTACGTTCAGAATCTTTGTTCTGTGAGGCTTTGATTGAGTGTTTGAAGAGAGGAGAAGAATGCTAATTAAATATTTGTATTTAAATATTCTTTCTCTTCTAATTAAAATAGAACTTTTAGTCTTTTTAATTATCTTTAAATGCTGCTCTGTTTGTAATCGCAGTTTCTATAAAACCTTTGAGTATTATGTAACTGTGTTCCTGGAATTTGTAGCTTTTAGTCTGGTTGTTATTTCTTCTTGCTTCTTTTCTCTTCATTCTGTAGATTCATTTTCAGCATCCGTAGCATAGTTATGAACAGATGTTTGATTTCCCTTTGTGCTTTCGGGTTAAAAGCATTATTTTTTATAGTTTAGTTAATTCATTTGAAATCTTTTACGGGGAGCTGTACCTGGATAATTCAGAGGGTGCTTACGATCTTCAATAGCGAAGCGACCCAACTGTTGGTGTTGGTTGTGTCTTCTTATTTGGGCATTTTGGGGTCAATTTGTAATCATTTTCTTCGAAGACAAATCTGTTAACCAACAACATCCATTGGTCTACATGGTCTACTATTTTTTTATTTACTCTTACGAAACAATTTTTTCATTGAGACGCTAAGATTAATAAAAGAGCTAGGAACTTGTGGTGACGAACATGATCCCTCATTTTTTTAGTAAGATGTTTTTAGAAAATTTATCTATTTCCAGCTTTTGATTTTCTTTTGGTGAATATTTTTGGCATACAAATCTTTGACATTTTTTTTTATGAAATTCCAGTTTTGGCATTTACTGCATGCAGATTTTTTATGGAGAAGTAGGTAATGTCATAGTTCCTAAGTGTTCTAAAGATCAATAAAATAGAGAGAATAGTTGTACATTTACCGCAGTCACTAAGAATCATGATTCATAATTTGTAGGGTGAGAAGACAATTTTTAAGTTAAAATTAAGAGGCTTTCTCAAGGCATATATTTTTATTCATATCTTTTGAAAGTATTTTGTAAAGTAAGCTATGTGTGGAAAACCTTTAAATTTTCTTTTAATGTATAATTTATAAATCTATGTAGATTATTTGTTCACCAATGGGAATGTTAACAATCTCATCCTATATCTGTTTAACTTTGACATCGATGAGCTACTTAACTACTATATATACTTTTAAAGGTATGAAACCTGGTTACGGTTCTTGTAGATCTTTTTTTATATATTCTAATTAGTTTGTAGTAATTTGGAAGGTGGAGTTCCATGCTACAAATTTTATAGTAACTAATATCTCTTTAATAATATTGAAGGATGAGAAAACCAATGGAGAGATAGCTTCAAGCGTCGATTGTTACATAAAAGACAACCATGGTTATACAATGGATCTTGATGCTTTAAATTATATCACAAATCTTATTGAGAAGGTATGTGATATTACAATTGAGGACCATTGTGATTTTATGAACTATAATTGTGCTTTTAATTTCTCTTAAACTTTAGTCTTATGACATTTGTCTGTCTTCCTTATTAAGAATATTGAATTTACCTTGCCCTTGATATTCTTTAGGGAAGTTGATGGTTGCTGGCCATTTGTTTCACTGGATTTTTTGACATCCATTGGTCTAGATGGTCTACTATTTTTTGTTTACTCTTACTAAAGAATTTTTTCATTGAGACGCTAAGATTAATAGAAGAGCTAGTAACTTATGGTGACCAACATGATCCATCATTTTTTTAGTAAGATCTTTTTAGCAAATTTATCTATTTCCAACTTTTGATTTTTTTTTGGTGGATATTTTTGGCATACAAATCTTTGACATTTTTTTTTTATGAAATTCCAGTTTTGGCATTTACTGCATGCAATATTTTTATGGAGAACCAGGTAATGTCATAGTTCCTTTGTGTTCTAAAGATAAATAAAATAGAGAGAATAGTTGTACAGTTACCACAGTCACTAAGCATCATGATTCAAAATTTGTAGGGTGAGCAGACAATTTTTAAGTTAAATTTAAGAGGCTTTCTCATGGTATATATTTATATTCATATCTTTTGCAACTATTTTATAAAGTAAGCTACGTGTAGAAAACATTTGAATGTTCTTTTAAAATTTAATTTATAAATTGATGCAAATTATTTGTTCACCAATGGTAATGTTAACAATATCATCCTATATCAGTTTAACTTTCACATCGATGAACTACTTACCTACTATATATACTTTTTGAGGTATGAAACCTGGTTACGGATCTTGAAGGTCTATTTTTATATATTCTAATTAGTTTGTAATAATGTGGAAGGTTGGGTTCCATGCTTGTAGAAATTTAACTTTATAACTTCCATTTATGTTTATTATTGACTCTAAAGTCAGTACAATATACATGCTCTATTCTAGTACAAATTTTATAGTAACTAATATCTCTTTAATAATCTTGAAGGATGAGAAAACCCATGGACAGATAGCTTGAAGCATCGAGTGTTACATAAAAGACAAAAATGGTTCTACAATGGATCTTGATGCTTTAAATTATATAACAAAACTTATTGAGAAGGTATGCGATATTACACTTGAGGACCATTGTGCTTTTATGAACTATCATTGTCCTTTTCATTTCTCTTAAACTTTAGTCCTATGAAATTTATCTATCTTCCTTATGAATAATATTGAATTTCCCTTGCCCTTGATATTCTTTAGGGAATTTGATGGTTGCTGGCCATTTTTATCACTAGATTTTTTGACATCCATTGGTCTAAATGGTCTACTATTTTCTATTTAGTCTTACTAAAGAATTATTTCAGTGAGACACTAAAATTAATAGAAGAGATAGTAACTTATGGTGACCAACATGAACCCTCATTTTTTTAGTAAGATGTTTTTATAAAATTTATCTATTTCCAGCTTTTGATTTTCTTTTGGTGGATATTTTTGGCATACAAATCTTTGACATTTTTTTTTATGAAATTCTAGATTTGGCATTTACTGCATGCAATTTTTTTATGGAGAAGAAGGTAATTTCATATTTCCTTAGTGTTCTAAAGATAAATAAAATGGAGAGAATAGTTGTACAATTACCATAGTCACTAAGTATCATGATTCATAATTTGTAGGGTGAGCAAGCAATTTTTAAGTTAAAATTAAGAGGCTTTCTCAACGCATATATTTTTATTCATATCTTTTGAAACTATTTTCTAAACTAAGATATGTGTGGAAAACTATTGAATGTTATTTTAAAGTATAATTTATAAATCTATGCATATTATTTTTTCACCAATGAGAATGTTAACAATCTCATCCTATATCCGTTTAACTTTGACATCGATGAACTACTTAACTACTATATATACTTTTTGAGGAATGAAACCTGGTTACAGTTCTTGTAGATATTTTTCTATATATTCTAATTAGTTTCTAGTAATGTGGAAGGTGGGGTTCCATGCTTGTAGAATTTTAACTTTACAACTTCCATTTATGTTTATTATTGACTCTAAAGTTGGTACAATATACATGCTCTATTCTAGTACAAATTTTATAGTAACTAATACCTCTTTAATAATTTTGAAGGATGAGAAAACCAATGGAGAGATAGCTTCAAGAACTGAGTGTTACATGAAAGAAAACTGTGTTTCTACAATGGATCTTGATGCTTTAAATTATATCACAAATTTCTTGTTTATCTCAACACAGCTTCAGCAAAGAATGAGAGACACTAACATGACTTCGAGCATTGGATGCCTAAAGACACAAAGAGAGAAATACAAATGAACATTGACTCTCTCTTCCTTTTTTTTGGGCATCCAATGCTTCAAGTCATAATTGACATCATCAAATCGGTTGTCAACTTCACTATTTTTTCTTCAACAACATTACCAGAAGAAGGCATCTGTGAGTGGTTTGGCTATATTTGAGTCTTATAACATGTCTTATTCTATTAAAATCTTAGGATTTTCTTAGATATTTTTTTGAGTCTTATAACCCCTCAATGTTATATTTTGACATCATGGATTCCCCCATAGTCTTCTATTAATGCTTTGATAATTGGTTTTTACATGTTTAAATAATTTGTGTAAAGCAAATCCTTTTCTCATTAATTTATTTATGTAATGTTAGAAATGTTTGATATTTAAGTGCAATCTTCTGTTCAACATGATTTCTATGCTCAAAGGTCGCCCTATGCCCATGACACCATGAGCATGTTGCTTGTAGTCAAATGCACATGAAAATTAATCAAATTTATTGTTTCCATATATGTCACTATAATACTCTTGTCATCATGAAAATAGTTTAACAGTGAAGATAGGGGAAAATATATAGCTTGTAGGTTCATTGATTCATAATCAATATTGTTTCTACGTATCCGATCCAAGTGATATTGTATTGAAAGGGAATATAGAAAGATTAGATCATTTTCCTAAGTTCAAACTCTAACCTGTGAGTGTTATTAATTTAGTAGAACAATGCCTTGATCACCCACAATAAAGAATAAGATGTTGCTATATTGCTTCAAGTCTTCAAGTATTTGATATGTTGAATTGGTGCCAGATATCCTTCACACCCCGTATGCTTTATGTGAAGGATGAAGCTTTGTTACTGATATGTATTGTATCCCTTAGATATATATTTGCAATAGAGAATATGGTATAAAACATTAATTGCTTTGCCATTGTGAAAATTTTATTTAAAAAAAATAATAAAGCAGTTCATCATTTTTTTGACCTTTCTAACATTCAGAAACGATGATGATTATATATAAACAAGGAATATATCGACGAATCGTAGTCGACACATTGATGATAGTTTGTTGATCCGTTCATCATTCATATAGAATCCTCATCATTTTTGACTGCTAGGAAGGTACAAAAAATGACTAACTATGCAAAGGGCTTAGGGTGAAGGGCGCATGAAAAACATCTTTCACAAACCCTTTTTGTGACCTTTTGGTCGTTGGTTGTATGATGACTATGCCAGTCATGGAAAGTTTTAACAAAAAAACTTCCACGACACATTTGGTCGATTGATCTGCCTTTTCCAGTCGAATAATTGACCTATTCTAGTTCAAAAATGGGAAAATTTTTATTCGTGCCTCCATGGATATCATGCAGTTTCTTCCACATATCATAGGAAGTAGGGCCGTACTTGACTTCATCAAAATCAGAATAGCTAAGTGAACAAGATATATCAATCAGCAATATGTTATGATTCTTCATGTCCACCATATCATGCACAGACATAGGTCTCGGTGGTTCCACATACTTGTGATCCAAGAATTATAAACTAGTATTTCCAATAGTAGATAGATGTAGCCTCATCAAATCTTTTCATGTAGTGAAGTTGTCTTTGTTAAGCTTGAGGATCTCGCTTCTGTAAGACATCTCTGATCTTTAGCTTAGGCCTTGAAACCTTTCCTGCAAGCACCAAATGCTTTGATACCAATTGTTGGAAATATGTTGGGTAACTTAGACGGGAGGGGTGAATAAATTACCACAAAAACCAATCCAAGTCCCTTAGATGTCTTAAACAAAATTTTCACTATTACTCGGTTAACAAAGATATTCTGATGTTACTTGGTTAACAAATCAATCTTAAAATATTAACTGTGATTATCTTTTAGTGATTAAGTGCAAAAACATAAAACATAAAGCAAATAACATGTACACAGATGACACCAAGATTGAACGTGGAAAACCAATTTGGGAAAATGACCAATTGCAACTAGTTACTTTTTTCACTTTTATGAAGTGAGCCCTTTTAGGAGCCAACCCTGTTAAAGGTTACAAAAACAAACTATTAGGTGTGACCCTATTAGATGGTTTAATCACCCTGTAAGGAGTGGCCTTGTTAGAGTTATTAAAACACTTCAATATAGAAATGCCACCTTGTGAGAGGATTTACAAAATATTGTTAAGTCTACTCTGTAAAGAGATTTGGATCACTGTTACAATTGCTAGAGAGTAACAATGGATTGACCTGTTTCAAGAAGAAACTATCTTTGCTGATTTAGGTCTCTACTCTAGCTTTAAACTAGATCCTCACTGATCAAATATTCTATTGCAGCTATGTCTGGATGTTCTATCCTTAATCAGAATCCAATATGATTTTGCCTTCATTCTTCATATCACAAACTCACATATTAAATCCAAACTTGACCTTGTATAAATATGATAAGCCTTGTCAAGTTAGCTTGAATAACCTTCCAAATAAACAATAAAACTTAAGTCTGTACGCTGCATATAACCAATTAAACATAAAGTGTAAACTGTTGTTAGTCGGCTGACTCTAAATACCTAACTCAATTCACACTATAATCCTTCAATGCCTGATCGTTACTGTAATGCCCAAGTGAAGTCATTTAGAACTGAAAATCACTTTTGTCTTATCCAATGCTTGAGACAACTTGGAATACACTGACTATGATCAGTTAGTTATAGACATTTGTGTAAATATCAATGACAATACACAATTGAATAATTGTCATCAATAGTCACTAGGTCTAACACTTGCACAAGCCACTAAAAGTAAAAGAATGACATTTGTTGCACGATTTCATTTGAAGTCTTTAGAAGGACTAATAATAATGCCAGGCTTCACTTAGGATCACTATGAAAAAATGAAGAATGAGAAACAATGTGCAAAGAGGAAATATGAAGGAAATAGATTAAAAGATTTAGAAATAAGTTGATGTAAAAAAATTAATTCTCAAATCGTATTTCCTGTCACCAGTATTCAATTTTCCTACCTTTGTTTATAACATACAAACATCATTTTTCTTTGTACAATACAATTTGTAAACAATCTAAGTAGAAAACCATGTTTACATTATAATTGAATATTTTCAATCTAGAAAAATCAAGATTAATTACTATTATAGTTTGCTACTCTAGGTTAAATAATGACACATTTTTAGGATTACATTAAAAGGCTATAGTGGTTACACATGCTTTCAAGAATTTTATTTGAAGAATGGACTTAATGTGACAAATTTAAAACACATTTGAAAAAAATGATAATAAAATTAGTAACATAATAGCATAATAAAATGAAGCTGATATTCTGGATACTGGCTTGCCTATGCTCCCATGTTTTTATATCTTCCTCAAATCCAAATCAGAATAGAGAAGATAAATCTCTATTTGAGTTCAGAGACATTGGAAAGCATAGTGATCAAGGCACACTCCCTGCCAATACACATGGTCACATTCACAGGCACGTTACCTCCAAAGATTCCTGCACTGGAAATATTGGTACAGTTGGTCAATACACAAAAGACTATATCCAATTTGATGATAGTCTTGACCCTTGACATCAGGAGAATGCAGAGGACTGCGAGCATGGTCGCATTTTTCATCATGCTGCACACAAGATTATAGAACATCCCGTCAGACAAGCTCGCAAAAGGATCACTGCCTAATCACTCCTATCAGCAGCTAACTCACGTCTCCCCTCCAACTATCAGGAATGTGAGCAGATAGGATCTCACCCATGTTCAAGCCTGGCAGGATTTCTCAACCGTGGACAGGGACATTCAAAAGAATGTTGACTCTCATGGCATCATAACAACTATGCTACCTCAGGCTGCCTTTCCCTCTTCACTCCACGGGTCTCTGTTCAACCCGCAAGACAAGCATGGCACTGGTCTTGAGTCAGAGCACGGTTTAAGTGGTAAATATAGACATGTTGATGTTGATTTGGAACCATAGGGTCAATTTGCCTCTCCTATTGGAATGACAGCTGCACAAAGTAAAAATATTTGTCCATTTTACATACATTTATGGATTATCAAGCAACACATAATTACATCTATGAAGATGCAAATGGTGAAACCTGGGAAGGGGAAGAATTTGAGCATGCCAGGGGCAAATAAAGATCAAGGAGATCCCGGTGTTTGTTCGCTATGCGGAGGACCTCGAGTCTATGAAATGCAATTGATGCCACCTCTGCTATATTATTTGCAGCAGGCTTGCAAGGATTTAGAGTGTCTGTATTTAGCATATAATTGGGAATGGCTGACACTTTTTGTTTTTACTTGTGCCCAGTGCTGTTCAGAAACCAGAGGAGTTGGCGATGGGGAAACAGAATGGCTTTTCGTAAAGGCAGCCACTATTACTCAATATGAAACATGATTCTTTATTTCCAATTTCACATTTGTTTAGTTAATTGTAAAATTATACGGCAGAAGCAATTTTTCCGAGGATGGGGTTTTTAATTTCCCCAAAAATTATCAATCTTTCAACTGGGAAAATATATTCACCATTTGCTTGGAGAACAGGTTTGAATGTGCAGCATTTTCAACAATGGAACATTGCTCTATATCTTCATCAAATCTCATATCAGCAGGAAAATTTTCACTATAAACACAGCCCGAAGAGATTTTTGGCACATCATTGGTGTACAGCTTCTTGGTGGACAGAATAAATTCAGTGGGCATGGCTATGATTGAATTGCAAAGGGATTCTAATATATCAAATTCCATGTAGCCGGCTATAGCGACAGTAAATTTGCAACCAATTGATCAGAATCTTTGGGATTCAATTGCTTTCTGGATAAGCAGTCTTCAACTGGTGATTAGTCTTTTTTTGGTATAATGATGGGTGATAATCCTTTGTAATCACTTGTTTAGAATATCTAAATATATGTACATATTAGGGACGATGCTGGGTTTTCTTCACTGATTCTTTCCCAGTTGACCTCTTTGAATCAGATTAATAATTAATATAGTGGCTTGCCACTTTTGCCTTAAAAAAAAAACAAAAAAACATAGTAATGGCAATAAATACAAAATAAAAATAATTTGCATTGTAAAAACAAAAATTCTTCACTTACATGGTATGGATATTCAATATATCATCACTCTAATAATAAAATAAAATTTCAATTAAAAAAAATATAACTCTAATACATAAATAAAATGGTAATGCATACATAAAACTTGAATACTTCAATACAACTTCAATACTCAATAAAGTAAAACAAACTTAAATTTTTCACCTAACCTAATTGACCAATTGCACTAAACCAAATGAAACCCTAAAAAATAAATTGAACCAAACCTAACCCTTACCCTAATATTGAAACAATTTGAAGTAGAACCCTTTACCTAATTAAACACTAAACTAAATTAAATCCTAAGCCAACACTAAACTTAACCCATTGTTAAACCCAAATTTAACCCTTCTAAAAACATATCAATCATGAATCCTAATCCAAATTGAACCCTTTCTCTAACGCTAAACTACATTGAAACTTAACCCCTAAACCTAATTAAATAATAAATCACCATAATCTCTCACCCTAGCGCTTAATCAAGAAAAAAGTAAAACATTAAAACATAATCAACCTTAACATTATACAAATTGAACCTAAATACAATATTGTATAAAACACAAAGCCCAATCCTAATTAAATACTATACCAAATTCAATTGTACCCCTTATTATAAGCCAAACTAGAATCTAAATAGACCAATAAACTATATAAAATTGTAACCGTAAACCTAATTCAATTGTAACCCTAACACTAAATTAAATTGAATAGTCAGCCAAAAAGTAAATAAAATTCATCCCTAACATAAAACCACATTAAACGGTAAACATGACCCTATACATGTATCCTATACAAAATTAAATGTAAGATTGCACTGAATTTAACCCTTACCCTAACACTAAACTTAATTGAACCCTAATCCTAAACCTAAATGAACCCTAAATGAATTTAAAGACTAACCCTTACAAAAACAAGTTTCATGTTTTCATGCTGTCAAATTGACCCTAACACTGTACCAAAATCAATATTAATCATATGTATAATTGAACTTATATCTTATTACACTAAAATAACTAAAAAAATTTATTTAGGTTTTTAGTTGTGACCTTAATCCTTCACTAATGAAAACCTATTCCCATCCAAAATCTAAATTAAACCCTAACCCTTAAAAAAACATATGTTTATCCCAAACTCTATTAATTATTTACTAAATATCTAACTCGGTTCACACTGTAATCCTTCAATGCCTGATCGTTACTGTAATGCCTGAGTGAACTCATTTAGAATGAAAAATTTCTTTGGTCTTAGTCAATGCTCGAGACAACTTGGAATACACTAGCTGTGATCAGTTAGGTATAGACATTTGTGTAAATATCAACGACAATACACAATTGAATAATTGTCATCAACAATCACAAGGTCTAACACTTGCACAAGCCACTAAAGGTAAAAGAGTGACATTTGTTGCAATATGTCATTTGAAGTCTTTAGAAGGACTAATAATAATGTCATCCTTCACTTAGGATCACTATGAAAAATGAAGAATGAGAAACAACGTGCAAAGAGGAAAGATGAAGGAAATAGATTAAAAGATTTAGAAATAAGTTGATGTAAAATATTCTAATTCTCAAATCGTATTTCCTGTCACCAGTATTCAATTTTTCTACCTTTGTTTATAATATACAAACCTTATTTTTCTTTGTACAATACAATTTGTAAACAATCTAAGTAGAAATCCATGTTTACATTATAATTGAATTTTTTCAATCTAGAAAAATCAAGATTAATTACTATTATAGTTTTCTACTCTGGGTTAAAAAATGACAAATTTTTAGGATTACATTAAAAGGCTATAGTGGTTACACATGCTTTCAAGAATTTTTTTTGAAGAATGGACTTAATGTGACAATTTTAAAACACATTTGAAAAAAATGATGATAAAATTAGTAACATAATAACATAGTAATGGAAATAAATACAAAATAAAAATAATTTGCATTATAAAAGCAAAAATTCTAATAATAAAATAAAATTTCAATTAAAAAAAATATAACTTTAATACATAAATAAAACGGTAATGCATACATAAAACTTGATTACTTCAATACAACTTCAGTACTCAATAAAAGAAAAACAAACTTAAATTTTTCACCTAACCTAATTGACCCATTGCACTAAACCAAATGAAACCCTAAAAATAAAATAGAACCAAACCTAACCCTTACCCTAATATTGAAACAATTTCAACCATAACCCTTTACGTAATTAAACACTAAACTAAATTAAATCCTAATCCAACACTAAACTTAACCCATTGTTAAAACCAAATTTAACCCTACTAAAAATATATCGATCATGAATCCTAAACCAAATTGAACCCTTTCTCTAATGTTAAACTACATTGAAAGTTAACCCCTAAACCTAATTAAATAATAAATCACCATAATCTCTCACCCTAGCGCTTAATCAAGAAAAAGTAAAACATTAAAACATAATCAACCCTAACATTGTACAAATTGAACCTGAATACAATATCGTATAAAACACAAATCCCAATCTTAATTAAATATTACACAAAATTCAATCGTAGCACTTATTATAAGCCAAACTAAAATCTAAATAGAGCAATAAACCATATAGAATTGTAACTGTAAACCAAATTCAATTGTAACCCTAACACTAAATTAAATTGAATAGTCAGCCAAAAAGTAAATAAAATTCAACCCTAACATAAAACCACATTAAACGGTAAACATGACCCTATACCTGTATCCTATAACAAATTAAACGTAAGCTTGCACTGAATTTAACCCTTACCCTAACACTAAACTTAATTGGATCCTAATCCTAAACCTAAATGAACCCTAAATAAATTTAAATCCTAACCCATATAAAAACAAGTTTCATGTTTTCATCCTGTAAAATTGACCCCAACCCTATACCAAAATCAATATTAATCATATGTATAATTGAACTTATATCTTATTACACTAAAATAACTAAAAAATTTATTTAGATTTGTAGTTGTGACCTTAACCCTTCACTAATGAAAACCTATTCCCATCCAAAATCTAAATTGAACCCTAACCCTTAAAAAAAAATGTATATCCCAAACTCTATTAAATATTTGCTAAATATCTAACTCGGCTCACACTGTAATCCTTCAATTCCCAACCGTTACTGTAATGCCCGAGTGAACTCGTTTAGAACTGAAAATCACTTTGGTCTTATTCAATGCTCAAGACAGCTTGGAATACACTGATGTAATGTCCCCATTTTTCAGTAGGCCATTGAAATGATGGTGCTAGGTCATTATTGCGATCCTCATGGTCTGGCGAGGGGTTTAGAGGGTCTTTGGTGTGAACTTACTATTTATAGTAAGTCAAGGGATAGTTCTGATGAACTCAGATGAGTTAGAGGAGTTGAATGATGCTCTCAGTTTTCATTTCTGGCTTCTAGTTTGGGCTCCAAGAATCTTAGAGAGAGAATCTATTTTTATTAAGTCACCTCGTCAGGTTCGTTCATCATCTTTTATCATCAGGATCACTCCAGTGCAATTTTTTTTTGATTCTGATGCTTCTTCAGTGGTTTTCGCAAGAGGGGTGAATTATTATTATTATTTGATTAAATTTTCCAAGGTTTCCATTATTGTTAGTATTATATGTTGGGCACCTTAGTGTTATAGCTCATCAAAACCGGAATGAAATTTTTTAAATCTTGGGCACAAGAAACAGGGGCCTTGCATGTCATAATTTCCTGATATTGATGAAAAGGTCATTTTTTGGAGCCAAATGAGTTAATAAATTATATTACTCAATATGTGCCTAAGTATAAAAGTGCTTCAAGTGAAAAGTGTGTGAGAGAAGACACTTTTTAATTATAAAAGCAATAGGCAAGGCATTCATTTAGCATCTATCAAATATTGATTATTGAATTTGTTCTTGGGAATTGTTCCTACTTATCTGTGCCCTAGCTGAAGGGTCAAATTAGTTGATTGAAGACTGATTCTTCTTCATCTAATCCACAATTAATTGCTGTTGTATAATCAATTTCTTGTAATCGATTGCTGTTCTATAATCAATTTCTTTCTTCCTATGTGCTGATGTATACAAGGAAGTTCTAAATTTTGGAATCATTCTTGAACTATGGCCTGCGAAAGAGGTCTATATTATTTTCTTCATTGAAGGAAATTAATAGCTGGAGTATTTTATGCTAGCCGCAGGTGGAATCGAATTCACATGCTAAGGAAATACCAAGTTTGAACGCCTTGGGAGTGTAAATGGTGGGGTAGATTGTAGGTTATATCCCACGCTGAAATTGATAAGCCACATAGTGTTTGGACACTATTCTGTGGCAATCACGGCAAGGAAGGAATGCTGCCGTAATACAGAAAAATGACAGTGGCCAGTAGCTTCACAACCCGAGCATCAAATAGCACCACAGGCCGTCACTAGTAATCCACGCGGGAGGCTTCCATAGCCATTTTGGGGTCCATGCTGTCTGTCGCAGCTAGCAACCAGCAATGCGGGATTTAGGACAGGTTCCTTTTAATATTGTTTATTATTAAGTAAATGGTTATTTGCAAGGCTTTGTAATGTTTCAAATAAATTAAACAAAGTACGAGATTGTGAAGTTCAAACATTGTTATTGAATTCTTTAAATCCATCAATATATGTTTATAAAAAATATGGAAATCAGAGGAAACGATTGTATTTCCAAAATTCTATTTCATAAGTGTCTTTTAAAAAAATGGTGTATGTTGGCTGAAATTATCAAGTCAAGATTAAAGATATTAAACAAAGGAGTTTCTTCTATAAATTGCATCTTCATACAAAAATCAAATGGGAATAACAGGGGAGCCAAGTTAGGCTCTTCACAACTGACTGTGATCGGTTAGGTATAGACATTTGTGTAAATATCAATGACAATACACAATTGAATAATTGTCATCAACAATCACAAGGTCTAACACTTGCACAAGCCACTAAAAGTAAAAGAATGACATTTGTTGCAATATGTCATTTGAAGTCTTTAGAAGGACTAATAATAATGCCACCCTTCACTTAGGATCACTATGAAAAAATGAAGAATGAGAAACAACGTTCAAAGAGGAAAGATGAAGGAAATAGATTAAAAGATTTAGAAATAAGTTGATATAAAATATTTTAATTCTCAAATTCCTGTCACCAGTATTCAATTTTTCTACCTTTGTTTATAACATAGAAACCTCATTTTTCTTTATACAGTTCAATTTGTAAACAATCTAAGTAGAAAACCATGTTTACATTATAATTGAATATTTTCAATCTAGAACAATCAAGATTAATTACAATTATAGTTTTCTACTCTGGGTTAAATAATGACACATTTTTAGGATTACATTAAAAGGCTATAGTGGTTACACATGCTTTCAAGATTTTTTTTTGAAGAATGGACTTAATGTGATAATTTTAAAACACATTTGAAAAAAATAATAAAACAATTAGTAACATAATAACATAGTAATGACAATAAATACAAAAAAAAATAAAAAAATTGCATTATAAAAGAAAAAATTCTTCACTTACATGGTATGGATCTTCAATATATCATCACTCTAATAATAAAATAAAATTTCAATTAAAAAAAAATAACTTTAATACATAAATAAAACGGTAATGCATACATAAAACTTGATTACTTCAATACAATTTCAATACTCAATAAAAGTAAAACAAAATTTAATTTTTCACCTAACCTAATTGACCCATTGCACTAAACCAAATGAAACCCTAAAAATAAAATAGAACCAAACCTAACCCTTACCCTAATATTGAAACAATTTCAACCATAACCCTTTACCTAATTAAAAACAGAACTAAATTAAATCCTAAGCCAACACTAAACTTAACCCATTGTTAAAACCAAATTTAACTCTACTAAAAAAACATCGATCATGAATCCTAAACCAAATTGAACCCTTCCTCTAATGCTAAACCACATTGAAACATAACCCCTAAACCTAATTAAATAATAAATCACCATAATCTCTCACCCTAGTGCTTAATTAAGAAAAACTAAAATATTAAAACATAATCAACCTTAACATTGTACAAATTGAACCTGAATACAATATCGTATAAAACACAAATCCCAATCCTAATTAAATACTACACCAAATTCAATCGTACCCCTTATTATAATCCAAACTAAAATCTAAATAGAGCAATAAACCATATAAAATTGTAACCGTAAACCAAATTCAATTGTAACCCTAACACTAAATTAAATTGAATAGTTAGCCAAAAAGTAAATAAAAGTCAACCCTAACATAAAACCACATTAAACGGTAAACATAACCCTATACTTGTATCCTATACAAAATTAAACGTACAAGATTGAATTGAATTTAACCCTTACCCTAACACTAAACTTAATTGGACCTTAATCCTAAACCTAAATGAACCCTAAATGAATTTAAAGCCTAACCCTTATAAAAACAAGTTTCATGGTTTCATCCAGTAAAATTGACCCTAACCCTGTACCAAAATCAATATTAATCATATGTATAATTGAACTTATATCTTATTACACTAAAATAACTAAAAATTCTTATTTAGGTTTGTAGTTGTGACCTTAACCCTTCACTAATGAAAACCTATTCCCATCCAAAATCTAAATTGAACCCTAACGCTTAAAAAAGATATGTATATCCCAAACTCTATTAATTATTTACAAAATGAACTTCATTCCTAAACTAAAATAAACCCTATCCCTTATATTAAACTAACTTGCATTCTAACCATACACCTAACGCGATAAATACATCCAAAGTGAGCCCCTTTTGTAAAGAAAATCAACTTTACACACAACACTATTTCATTTTGAATGGTAACCTTCAACAAAATATAATTATAACCCTAACAATAACCCAACCCTAATTAAACATTAAACCAAATTGAACCCTAATTCTAACACAAACCAAATTTAACCCTCTAACTTAAATTCATTAAAAGCTAATTCTAAACAAATTTAAATCATAGAATTAAACTAACACTAATTGCAAACTAAATTATACCCCAACACGAAGCCTATGCCGAATGGAACTACTTCCTTAAGCTAAATCAAACCAAAATGGTTAACCAAACTAAAATCTAAAATACATGTAAATAGATTCCAAACCCTTAAATTAAACTTAATTTATCCCAAAACATACACAAAGTTCTATTCTAACTATAACACTAAACCTTCCAAATAGTTAAATTAAACTTAATTTATCTCAAAACATATACAAAGTCCTATTCTAACTATAACACTAAACCAAATTGAACCACGACCATAAAATTGAACCACTATAACACACACCAAGTTGAATCCACTACCTAAACTAAATTAAAAGTAAATTGTAAACCAACTTCAATCTTTACTATACCATTAAACTAAATTAAACCATTACCCTAAATTTTAACCTCAATTAATTTTAAAAAAAAATATAAGTCAAATTCAACCCTCACTACAAAATTATACCAAGCTAAATGATAATCCTAATGCAACTTATACCATAACACTTAAATTACACCAAATTGAACTCTTAAGCTAAACTAGAGAAATGTTTAATGTTTTATTAAGATTAGTTAAATATGGAAATATAATGATATAATAAAAAAAAAACCTATTTAATTTCTTTCAATTACTTTTTGTACTTGTGTTGCCAATGCTAACATGGGTAGCCTACTTTTAACTATATAAATTAATTAAAAAATTCTTTTTATATTCTTACAATATTTATTTCAATTTAACATTTAAATAAGAAAGTTTATTCAAATAATCAACCAATTTCAAATTCAATACTTGTTTTTCTACAATAAGCATGTTAGCAAGTCAACATCTTTCTAATCTTATGTCATCTTTTTTTATAACTATATTTGCTCGTCTTAATCAACAAATTGACTTTAATTTAGATTTATTCTTAAACTTTTGATAAACACTCTTCTTTTTTGTTCAACTCTTACAATCTTTGGTATATTTTATCTTATATTTTGAAACTTCACAACATCTTCATGAAAAATCAAAAAATAATTATTTCCCTATGAAAAAATTATAACTACATTGAAAATCCACTTCCCTCAAATATAGATAAACCTTAAATATTATTAACATTCACAATATAAATGAAACTCAACATAGAATACTAAAACAAACTTCACACGTGAACATTTTCAAAAAATTCTATGCAATAACTATTCTACCATCAATAAATATTCTAGAAGATAATTTTGACGTGACTTTAGAATAGAAGCCATTTCTTCACATGTCAAACAGAATGGCAATTGACTTGTCAATTAATGTTGAGTTGACTAAACTTATTTACAAATCTGCAACCGAGGTTAAAATCGATTCTCTTTTATTCTGTAAAACAAACAGCTTGCAAATCTTTCCTTGTTATTGAGGTCAAATTCTCTTTTGAATATCGAGATGGAGAGCAGAAGCTATGAAAACGCGTGGGAACACAATGACCAGAATAATGTACGATGGCAGCTTAATGTTTGCTCCATATTGACGATGCCTGATTTTCCGACCATTTGGCTTGACCCAATTCGATTTTCTCTTCGTATTCAATCTCTGAGTAACTTCGCGGAATTGACTCTCTGCGTGTGGGACACTTCCACAATTCTTTTCCTTTATAAACTCTCTACAGGGCTAAGATAACGCCCAACACATTCCCAAGCTTCTAGATTTTATTGTTCATAAAGTGCAGACATAGAATTATATCCATTGCCCAAAACAGCAATTAAATACATTTGTAAAGATGGAGGGCGGATTGCATGGGGAATTTGATCTTCCAGGGTTCAGATTTCATCCAACAGGAGGAGTTAGTAAGCTTCTATCTCAGAAAAAAGGTTGAAGGCCAAACTTTCAGCTTTGATGTAATTGGAACCTTGGATTTGTATCGTTATGATCCACGGCAGCTCCCAGGTATTCATGTATTACGGATCTTATGAGTTTATAAATTTAACCGTTTCAAAAAGAAAACTTGAGTGATCTACATCATATGGGTTTAGATATTTCAATTCGAAGATTTGTTGTAAAATTTAAATCATAGTAGATTGCAAAATGAGAATTAGGATGGTCCAAATCATAAATAATATATTGTTTTGAGTTGCCCTTAAAAGACAATGGATGAATCTGATCTTTTAGGGTTTGTTTACTATTAGTGGGTCTGCTTTTTTCTTTGCAAGTTCAAGTGAGTTTAGCAGCTGCATGGTTTAAAGCATATCATATTCCAAAATGAAAATTTGGATGGTGTAAATCATAAACAATGTATTGTTTTGAGTTTCTCTTAAAAGTAGTGTTTTATAAGGTTGTTGACTCGTTTAGGGTTTGTCTACTGTTAGTGGGTTTACTTTTTTCTTTCTAAGTTATTTATGAGAAGAATTTTATCTAAATTGAATGGAATGTGGAGAGATTACACCTGCTATAAGTTAAAATGGCTTTGTTTTTGGAATGGTTTTTCTTTGTTCCTGTTGATAGAAAATGCGCGGCAGCTAGAAGAAGTAGACTTACTGTGTCTGGTTATTGGAAGGCTACAGGAGGGGATAAACCAGTTCGAGATCATAAGTTTCAATGTATTGGGCTTAGAAAGACTTTGGTGTTCTACAGAGGAAAGGCCCCAAATGAAGAGAAAACAGACTGGATCATGAATGAGTACAAAATGCCAGATTTTCGCTCTGCAAGAAAGGTGATGTTTTTAGAACAAATTTAAAGTTTTTTTAAAATCTTCACACTAATATCATTACACTCTTTCTTTTATTGTTTTTTATTAAAATAAAAGGGAAGGGCCCAATCTATTACGGACCAGAAATAGATCATCGAAACAAATCAGAAATGGATCAACAAAATAAATCAAATGAGTTACCTAATAGATAACAGAAACTACAACAAATAAAGCTAAAACAAACCGAAACTGTCCACAAAACAAAAGAACAAATCTTACCGCCAATAAAAGTTGGAAACAAATCAGAATGTTCTAGACAGAAACAGATTAACTCTTTCTCTTGCCACGAACACCAGTCCAATAAGAAACTCCATTTCGTATTGGTATTATACAATAAGTCCTACATGGATGATGCTCAAATTCTTTTCCAATTAAACAAGTTTTTCTAAATATTTTTGCAGAAGGATACAGTGTTGTGCCGCATACACAAAAAAGCCACTTCTCAGAAACCATTGGATCAGCGAGCTATGGCAGGAGAAGAAGAAAATCCCATGAAACTTTCAGCTGCTTCAAAATTTCAGCATAATTTTAGCTTGATGGATCATGAAAGTGTGCCCATGGGTGAGGGATTAACTTACCCGAATGAAGGTGATGGTGAAGAGCTAATGGAGAGCATGAGTGCATTCAAAGACAACAAATTGAAATTTTCGGCTCCTTCAAATTTTCAGCAGAATTTTAATTTGATAGAACATGAAAGTGTGCCCATGGGTGGGGGGTTACCTCATTTGAATGAAGGTGACGGTGAAGAGCTAATGGAGTGCATAAGTCCATCCAAAGAATATAAATTGAAGCCCCCTGAATTGGAGGTGCCAATGTTATTTGTGGATAACCTGCTCAGCCCATGTATAGAAACATGGACACCTTCCATTCTTCTATGCACTCCCAACGAAGAATGGAAAAATATCTCAGATTATGGTTCCATACCTATTTCTTCATTTTCTTTTCCCTAAAACTTTGCCTCTCTAGATTTCTGTTTAATGAAGTGAGCTCCGTAATTGATCACCCTATGTTAATAATTCTTCCAGGTTTTCATCAAACAAATAAAAAATCAATAACAGGGATTGTGTGTGTTATTTGATATTTTTCTCTTTGAAAATGATAATATTTTTTCCAATTCCATTGAAATATAAATTTCATTGATAAGAATATGCATTAGCTCAATAAAGTAGATATCTCGGAATACATATTTTTAAGTTATTTTATTACTCTTGCATTTTAAATATGAATAATTATGATTTTCTTTTTTTAATATTTTTAATTAAATAACCCATTTATTTGCTATGACTTTAAATAGTTAAAATTATTAAAGATTTATATGAATATATATGAAGATTTAATAATAATAATCTATGAATAATTTATGATATAGAAATTATTTTTTAACTAAGGTTCAAGCTTGTTTTGAAGGGATCAAAAACTCTATTTACAATACCGTGACATAAAGATAGAAAACCAAAAAACTAGCAACTCCAAGTTAGCAAAAATACAGAAAAAACCAACACAGAGCAGCAAACAAAATAAACCTTAGTTTAAATTCTTTAGTGCCTCCGCTGCCTTAGCCTCTAGTTTACTCATATTGAGGGCTATTTTCATCAAGTCCTTGATATCTTGAGAGAATTTATCTACCTTCATTTTCATGTTTGTCTTGTCCACATAGATGTGACTTTGTCATCCTCCTACCTTTTCATCTTATCAAACACTTCAATATCAACCAAAACCCCTTCCTATTGATTACTTTTCAGTTTTCTAACCATAGTGTTGAGACTCGGAGAGCCTTTAACCACTCTTTGGCTAAAGGTTACTAGGGAGATGAGATTCTCATAAATTTTTTGAGCTTATCTTCCAAGTGTTAAATTCTCCCTTCATAATCCTTTTTTTTAGAGTGTCCATTGTATTCATAGTTTTATCATGCATGGAATCACCAATATACTTCCTTTCCTCCACGCTCCACTACCCTTTATTAATTTTGTTTCCTATTTTCTATAGATTTTTCTCATCCTAAGATTAATGTCCTTGATCTCATGGAAAATTCACTTGTACATTCTAAAGTTATCTATAGTAGCATTGGGAGAAATAGCCAACACATCATTAGGGATTTTGTTGTCGAGGTTAGGAAAAGGTGAAATAGCATTGAGATCTGTCGAGAAAGGGGATCTCCCTTCCCCATATGTGGTTGGCTTAGACTCTTTAAGAAAACTATGAATGAATAGGTTAGTGATAAATCTATTTTTTGAAATAGGGGATTTGTTCTTGATAGTCGGATAATTGAGACCTCCTCTTCTTGTTCTGCAACTCTGATTCAAACTCATCCTCCTCAGTATTCCAATCATCCTCTGTAGAATAATGATTCCAAAAATCCCCATTCTCAGAAACAAAGTCAAGGGAAGCTTTGGAAGGACATAAATCAAGAGTAACAAACCCTCATTGAGAACTACACTTTTCATAGGATTATTCCTATCAACCTTAATACATAAATTGATGAAAGAAAATAGAAAGGAAAGGAAATTTTCAATTTATGTGTAAAGTGATTCAACAACACAGAGTAGTGACCAAAATCCCCTGTATATCAACCATTCAAAGTGAGGTATCTCATGATTACCTATAATATAGTACACCATACCAACTTGATTTGGTTGATATCAAAGTTGCTCTTGGAAATTTTGACAAGTTTCTTTCTCTCCTTTGCTTCTCTAGGTTATTTAGTCATAGCTAACTTAGAGAGTTTCCTATCCATAAAATACTTAGTTCCTTCATTGACATCATTATAACCTCCACTATATGTTTATCTTCAATAGCAAACTTTCTCCCAAAGAGAGAAACTTTCTCATCTTTCTATCCCTTAGGAGTCTTTGTAGTGACCTTGGGGTTGAAACTGTGGAGCTTATTATTTAATGGGGTCCCTCATCCTTGCTTTATAATTCTACATATGGTAGCACTATTCCAAAACCCATCAAAGTTTAAGCATTTAATTATTTTTGTCTCCACCTATCCTAACGAAATCAATCAAAATACTAGATAAAACATGAAAAGCTAGGATGGAAGCACACAAAAAAAAACCTTCATCATCACCCATAAAGTGTGGGAGGGGCTATGAAAATGATATCTTGAAGACATGTTAGCTTCCACCTCACTCCACTTTAAAAAATATATTTCATTTCGACAGTCTGCTTCATCATTACACCATAGAGGATTGAACACTTTGTGCATGAATCCTATCATATATCATCAATGCGTTAACATCTTCTAGCATACAATCTCAAAAGTGGAAAGTGATCTATTCATGTGTACAAAGCCCTTCATTTTCCTAAAAATCTATCACTCTATTAGCTCCACAGAAAGCATGAGAAATGTGAACTTTATTAAAAGTGTTAAGGATCTCCAAGGAATTATTAATCCACTTATAAATAGTCCAAGATGACTTTTGAAAACCCTTGAGGTACTATATGATGTTATTTTAATCTCCTTCAACCCACACCATCTTGCAATTTGAATTAAAATTTATAATTATTTATATATTACATAAATTAACTTTATTTATAATCTTAAAATAAGTTTTTTGACAAAAAACTAGAGGCCTAAATTATATTGACAATTTTAAAATAATGTGTATTATTATAAAATTTTTATTCAACTAAGAACATTATGATATATATTTTTTAAGAAAAAGACATCAAGTCTATATATTGAAGCATAGAATAGTTACATAAGGAAGCCAATATATCAACAATCTAGCAAAACTATGACATGCCTACATATCCAGTCTGATATCATTTGTCTCTAAGACTAATTTAGAAAATCAAATATGAGATATGTCCATTACTATCTAAGATGGAAATCCATCCTATTTGACTACTTATAAGAAAAACTTAATACTCATTCTTCTTAATGTTACTCTTCCACGAGAAAAATTTCCACTGAGTTCTCCCTTGCTCATCTTGGGGTGTTGGGCCTCCTAGGTATAGGCCAACTGACCAAACACCTTTTAATTTTGAAAATGCATCTAACACAAAAACACAAAATATAACTTTAAACACACAAACACACATTCTTCTTTATTGAAAATGAAAATCAAACTCAACTGTTGCAACCTAAATAGAATAATACAAAGGCTATATATTAATAGAGTTTGTATTGTTTGGAATAGACTGTTACATCAAGCAAATAGACACAAGGCTAAGACTAAATAACTGAGAAGTGGGGGGGGTGAATCAGTGGCCTCAAAAATTTATCCTTTAAACTTAAATCCACCAATTAATAAACCTTAGATTATTAAGTCCCTACAAGATGTATGCCTTTGAAATACTTGAAATAAATAACTGTTTGTCGATTTACCTTGTCAGTCCTTCGTCTCCTTGATAACTGATAAGCAGTAAAACTTATTTACTGATACTCAGTAAATATGCAGAGTATACCAATCAATCCATAAATGCATATGTGAGATGAAAAACAACAAAGTAATAAACCATACACACATAACAGAAGGATTTTAAGGTGAAAACCTTGTTAAGGGAAAAACCACTAGGACCGGTACCCCAAATTTTCACTCTTCTGAAGTGAGCCCTGTTAGGAGCCAACCCTGTTAAAGGTTACAAACACACTATTAAGTGCGACCTTTTTAGAGGATTTTTATACATAGATTGTCACTAAGTATCTGGCATCTACGCTACCATCCTTGAATCAGCCTCCTTCTTAGACTGTCAATAGAATTTAGGTAAGACCAATGCTACTATCATGAATCAGCCTTTTTGGTAATCTGTTAGGATATACCTCAATTATAGAAGATGGTTACATCTTTCTCTGTTAAGAGACTTAATGCTTCAATGGTTAAACTGAAACACAATGACCTATTTCTAATGCAACTTGAATTGCAAATATTTAGATATATTTACTTACAATACCTCTCTGCAGAATTCTTTAGCTTTCCTTTAGCTTGATTGATTAGGACTGCATGAAGTTTAACCTTCATCAGTTTCTCTTCAGCATCTTCTTTCAATTCACTCCCCCGTGTATCTGATTGCTCGCATAAATGAATTATGCTTGTCTCTTATATAAACATGATATTCCTTAACTCTTGGTTCTTGATTCTTGATTCTTGGCGTGAGAAACAATCCATCCAAATTGATTTATGGCTTTAACTCTTGATTTATCTCGTAGTTATCTTCTTGCCAGCTGTATAAATCATCTTTAAATCACTTACTTAACTATGGTCGAATAAAAAAAATAAAACAACTAGTTAAGCCTATCCTTAAGCTCTGCTAGCTAGATATTTAGTCATTTTCTAATCTCTCTATTCTGTTGGTCAATTTTGTAGTTTGTCGCCAGTGACAACTACCAGTTCCATTGGTGCAACTTCAGTTAGCTTTAGGATCTTTGTCCGTCGGGTATCATTGATCTTTCTCATCGGGCAACACTATTTTTAGCTCATCGGGCATCTTGTGATTCTACTTTGTTGGGAAACACTGTCTTCTGCTCATCAGGCATCATTGTGACTTTATCTCTGTCTTTACCGATGGTGTGCACTCCATCGGTGTGGTCTGTCACTTAGTGAATGCTTGACTTTTATGCATTGTTGAAAGCATAACCTTTGTTCCATTAATTATCTGAAGTCTTTGCATTATGTATATGACTATACAGATGAAATCAAGTTGGCATCAATGATAATACAAACCATTAACTAATTTAATGTCTTGCATCATCTTCAACTTAACATTATCAAACACTTAATCAGTTACATGTCATCAATCTCTCCCTTTGGTATTGATGGAAACATACTATATTATCACACTATACTATTTCTAATACAACATGAAATACAATTGTTGAGATTTATCAAATTACCAAACAGTTTGGTTTGATAACTGATAAAAATGTTTGACCACTGGTAAGCTCTGTATTAGCTTAGATTTGATTCTTGCAACTTTCCATTTCTTCTTCTGATGTGTTGTATCCTCTGTCTGTGTCAATTTCTCTCTCTTGTTCTTTGATGTCTTTGTCTTTTGTTTGCAATTTTGATACAAATTCTCTCCCTATGGATATGATCTCTCCCTATTTGGAGTAATCTGATAATGAATAGTTTCTAATGATAATATGGATACATTACATTCTCTCCCTTTGACAACAATGCCAAACAAATATTTTCACAAATATGTGACATTCTATCAAACAATTTCTTCTATCCATAATATATTCCTTGAATTTCCCTTATCCATCATCAATATAACAAATTATTCTGGTGCTCGGTTCTGATATATACCTTTCTGTATATAGACGTAGCTTTGACATTCAGTTTCTGCTTGCATCAATCATGAATGATATTCTGATAATATATGGCTGATGCAGCTTTCAGTCCTTTTAATGACTGATAGACATGGGTTTGACCCCTAGTCTTTTCCTCAGGTACTCAAATGTATCCTTGGGCAGTGGCTTGGTGAAGATATTAGCCAATTGTTCTTTTGATTGCACATATTCAAGTATGACCTCTTTTCCTTTAACCTATTCTCTCAAATAATGATACTTGATGGAAATGTGTTTAGTCTTTGCATGCATGACTGGATTCTTGGAAATATTTATTGTACTACTGTTATCACAATAGATAATTACCGGTTCTTTGATCTTCATATGCATACCTTCCAGCAACTATTTGATCCATGCAATATTTGAGCAATTTGCAGTAGACTGAGAGATCCATCCTTGCTTCTTGCTAATCCATGTGACAATTTTGTCACCCATAAAGAATGCTCCTCCAGTTGTGCTCTTCCGATCATCAACATTTCCAGCCCAATCAACATCGGTAAACACTTTCAGTTCAAATTTTCCTTCTCTTTTATACCATAAGCCAAATTCCTCAGTATTCTTTAGATATCTTAGAATTCTTTTCATAGCAATTATATGTGATTCCCTGGGGTTAGTAGAAAATCTAGCAACAATTCTTACTACATGTGCAATATCTGGTCTAGTGTGTACACCATACATGAGTTTCCCTATCATTGATCTATATAGAGTCTGATTTACCTCTGTTGTCTTGTCTTCTTTTGTTAATTTGCATCCAGTAGCCATCGGTTTACCAATAGGTTTGGAATCTTCCATCTTGAATATTTTTAGATTTTCTTTGATGTATTTGGACTGTGTAATGAAAATAGCTTCACTTTGTTGAATGATCTATTGACCAAGAAAGAGATTGATCTCTCCAAACATATACATCTCAAATTCTTTTCTCATCTCATCAGCAAATGATTTGCATAACATATCATTGCCTCCAAATATGATGTCATCAACAAATATTTCAGCAATCAAAGTGTTAGCATTAGTATCTTCTTTCAAATAAAGATTACTATTTTCACTAGTCCTCATGAATCCAATACTTATTAGATATGAATGAATTCATTCATACCAGGCTCTAGGAGCTTGTTTCAATCCATACAAGGCTTTGTGAAGTCTACATACCATGTTCCTCTTATCTGGATCCACAAACCCTTCTGGTTGCTCAATGTATACCTCTTCTTCAAGTATTCCATTCAGGAATGTTAACTTGACGTCCATTTGATATACTTTGAATCCTTTGTATGCAGCATAAGCAAGTAGAATTTTTACTCCTTCTAGCCTAGCAATGGGTGCAAAGGTTTCTCCATAGTCTATAACTTCCTCTTGTGCATAGCCCTTACATACTAGTCTTGCTTTGTTCCTTGTGACTTCTCCATTCTCATTCAGTTTGTTCCTAAATATCCATTTTGTACCGATGACATTCTTGTTATCTGGTCTTGGTACAAGTGACCATGTCTTGTTCTTTTCAATCTATTTAATCTCATCATTCATATCATTTATCCATTCTTCATTATCTAGTGTAGCATTGATAGACTTTGGTTCAAACTCACAAACTAAGCAATTTGAGTTTAAAGACTTACTTCTTGTTCTTGTACAAACTTTCTTATCTCCTATGATATGGTCCTCTGAATGGTTCCTTCTTACACATCTTGCAAGTATAGGTACAACTCTTTGTATATCAGCTTGATCTTCATTACCTTGCACATTATCTTGATCATTATCCTGACCGTCGGTAACAACATTCTGACTATCGGTTGCAACATTCTGTTGTTCTAGATTTATGCACTATTCCTTAGGTAGAGTTATGGGTTCTTCATAGTATACAAACTTATTATAGTCTTCTAGTTCTTTTGTGCTTTCCAGCTCATTCTTTTCTGCAAATTAATCAATCTTCACATTTGCACTTTCAACTATTTTGTTAGAAGCCTTGATTAGACATTTAAAAGCTTTGCTTTTTGTAGAATACCCCAGAAAAATACGTTCATCACTTTTGGCATCAAGCTTTCCATTTCTATCATCTTTTAAGACATAATATTTACTTCCAAATATTTTGAAGTAGCTTACATTGGGTGTTTTACCATACCATAGCTCATAAGGAGTCTTCTTTGACTCCTTCTTCAATTGTACTCTGTTAAGTGTATAGACAACATTGCTAACAGCTTCTCTCCAAAAGATCTAGGTGATGTCCTTCTCTATCATCAGTGTTCTTGCACAGTCAACTCTTGATCTGTTCCTTCTTTCAGCAATCCCATTTTGCTGTGGTGTTCTTGGTGCAGAAACATGTATTTTTATACCATGCTCATTACAGAAATTAGTGAATTCATCTGATATAAATTCTCCTCCTCTATCTGATCTCAAACATTTTAGATCCTTACCACTTTATTTTTCTACCATAGCCTCATACCATTTGAACATCTTGAATGCTTCAGATTTTTCTTTTAAAAATATGACTGCCATCATTCTAGAGTAATCATCAACAAAGAGAATAAAGTATCTATCTTCATAAAATCTCTTTGTCCTCATAGGTCCACATAAATTAGTATGGACTAATTCTATAATATCATCAAATATATGGGTTTTTCTTTTGAAACTAGACTTTGTCATTTTACCTTTTTGACAATTCTTGCACATGATGTTGTCTGGCTTTGTCATCGTCGATAAGCCTCTTACACTTCTTTTCCTGCTTATTTTCATCATGTTGTCAAAATTAACATGACACAAGCTTTTGTGCCACAGCTATATGTCTTTGTTTTTGGTCATCAAGCAAGTGGGGTTAGTATCATTCAGATATAATAAGTTACCTTTGGTTTGTTCACCAGTACCAATCAGTTTTCCTGATTCATTGAAGATCTTTTCCTTCTTGTTCTCAAATTCTACTCTGTGACCTAAATTATTCAGCTGAGAAACACTCAATAGATTATAATTCAATCCTTTTACCCAATAAACATTTTCACATTTAATCAGGTTATTCAACATTACTGTTCCTTTACCTTCAATTTGACAAGGTGAATCATT
>MU228290.1:1475284-1487612 GCA_018584345.1 Thuja plicata | reverse complement strand
CTTGAATGCAGACTCTAAACTTGGTAAGACACTATTATCAAAATTATTCATCTCAAATGAAATCAGTCTACCAATCAGGCTATCAAGAGTGACTATATTATTTTCTACTACTCTCATTTCTTGAATAACAGAGACTCTAATAGCATATATAGGCAATAAGGTTCTTAGGATTTTACTTTGCACTGTCTCCTCTTCAAGTGTACCTCCAACGCCTCGTATAGCAATGACTACTTTTATTCTTGTGATGTACTGTGTGATGTTTTCACCTTCTTTCATTCTGAGATCATCAAAATTTCCTCTAAGCTTTCTTCCTTGGCTCTCAGAACATTTTCATCACCTCCATGTACAAGCTTCAGCTTGTCCCACATTGTCTTTGCATTTTTGCAATCTTTGACATCCTCAAATTTAGCATCAGAGAGTGAGGCTGAAAGCTCTATAACCGTGCAGTTATGTTCATGGTTTACTCTTAATTGATCTACTATTAATGGTCCTGTAGGAAACACATATGCAGTATCTAAGTATTGAGTAATATCATTGCCAATACCTAATGAGTGAAGCTTTATTCTACTTTACCATGAAGCAAAGTTGTCTTTGTTTAACTTGGGAACATCTCGTCTGTTCATCTTGTGATCTTTACTTAGGTCTTGAAACCTTCCTTCTAAGCACACAAGCTCTGATACCAATTTTTAGTAATAACTCTGAGAGGGGGGGGGGGTGAATCAGTGGCCTCAAAAATTTATCCTTTAAACTTCAATCCACCAATTAATACACCTCATATTATTAATTCCCTACAAGATGTATGCCTTTGAAATACTTGAAATAAATAACTGTCTGTCGGTTTACCTTGTTTGTCCTTCTTCTCCTTGATAACCGATAAGCAGTAAAACTTATTTACTGATACTCAGTAAATATGTAGAGTATACCAATCAATCCATGAATGCATATGTGAGATGAAAAACAATAAAGTAATAAACCATACACACATAACAAAAGGATTTTAACGTGGAAACCCTGTTAAGGGAAAAACCACTGGGACCGGTACCCCAAATTTTCACTCTTTTGAAGTGAACACTATTAGGAGCTGACCATGTTAAAGGTTATAAACACACTGTTAAGTGCGATCTTGTTAGAGGATTTTTATACATAGATTATCACTAAGTATCTGGCATCTACGCTACCATCCTTGAATCAGCCTCTAGACTGTGAATAGGCTTTATGCTAATCTTACTACCATCCTTGAATCAACCTCCTTCTTAGACTGTCAATAGGCTTTAGGTGAGACTGATGCTACTATCATGAATCAACCTTTTTGGTAATCTGTTAGGATATACCTCAATTATAGAAGACAGTTAAGTCTTGCTCTGTTAAGAGACTTAATGCTTCAATGGTTAAAATGAAACACAGTGACCTGTTTCTAATACAACTTGAATTGTAGATATTCAGATCTATTTACTTACAATATCTCTTTGATCAATGTATCAATTTAGTTCCTTTGTAATTCACACTTTCTGCTCTGTGATGCTATGCTTCATTGTGTGTTAGTGTCTACAGAATTCTTTAGCTCTCTCTTAGCTTGATTGTTCAGGATTGCATGAAGTTTAACCTTCATCAGTTTCTCTTCAGTATCTTCTTTTAATTCACTCGCTCATGTATCTGATTGCTTGCAGAAATGAATTATTCTTGTCTCTTATATAGAGATGATATTCCTTAACTCTTGGTTCTTGATTCTTGATTCTTGGTGTGAAAAACAATCCAGCCAAATTGATTTACAGCTTTAACTCCATATTTATCTCGTAGTTATCTTCTTGCTAGTTGTATAAATCATCTTTAAATAACTTACTTAACTGTGGTTGAATAAAACAAATAAAACAACTAGTTAAGTCTATCCTTAAGCTCTACCAGCTAGATATTTTGTCATTTTATGATCTCTCTATTCTGTTGGTCAATTTTGTAGTTCGTCACCGGTGACAACTGCCAGTTCCATCGGTGCAACTTTAGTTAGCTTCAGGATCTCCGTCTGTCGGGCATCATTGGATCTTGCTCGTCGGGAAACACTATTTTTAGCTTGTCGGGCATCTTGTGATTTTTCTTCGTCGGGCTACAGTGTCTTCTGCTCATCGGGCATGACTATGACTTTATCTCTTTCCTTACCAATGGTGTGCACTCTGCTGGTGTGGTCTATCACTTAGTGAATACTTGAATTTTATGCATTGCTGAAAGCATAAACTCTATTCCATTGATTCTCTAAAGTATTTGGCATTATGTATATGACCATAAAAATGATATCAAGTTGATATCAATGACAATACAAACCATTAACTAATTTAATGTCTTGCATCATCTTCAACTTAACATTATCAAACATTCTTGACTTTTATGCATTGCTGAAAGCATAACCTCTATTCCATTGATTCTCTAAATTCTTTGGCATTATGTATATGACCATACAGATGATATCAAGTTGATATCAATGACAATACAAACCATTAACTAATTTAATGTCTTGCATCATCTTCAACTTAACATTATCAAACATTCAATCAGTTACATGTCATCAATAACAACTAATCCAATACATGTATTATTCATAGCCTCGCTAAACACATTAAAAGGTATGGTAGATAACTGAAGTTCACTATACCGATTTCAGTTAAAACTAACTACTAAATAACTACACTAAAAATAAGAGTTTATTTGAAAAACTAATTAAATCTGTATCTAACTAATAGTCTTACTAGAACTGAAAGTTTATAATTCAAAGTATAGTTGTGTGATTTTCATCATCTTCTTGAACTACAACACCAATTATCTCCATACTCCCCTTGAGGTTGAGACCCACTATTTAATCTTGAAGAAGTCAAAATTTGATCTTTGGAACATGATGTGACCTTCTTGTACAAGGTAACTCCATGTGACAAAATCCAAACCTTTGTAATTCATAATGAAATAGTACCATCACTATAGTCTTATAGAGTCACTTGGTAAACTACTTATGAAAGTCAACATTGACTCATCATTCTCTCCTTAAGATATACAAGGCTTAGTCTTCCCCTCCTTTCTTTAACATATAGAAGACATTTGAAACTTCAATTTTTCAATTATAATAATCAGTCATCAACTAATTCACTCAAACATCCAAATCCTATTTCACCATTGTCTCTTTTGACATACAAACACTTAGGCTTGTACAATCTTTGTTACCCTTTTCTAATGAGATCAATCAATCCATCCATAATCAATATGCATATAACACTTCATATATTTTCCAATACACTCTCTATTCCAACATGAACTTTTAAAATGATTCTTAAACTCACAAATTCTAGAAGGGTGAAGATCTCAACGTTTCTCTATTTTATGTCCTTCCCTATGACAATGAGAAAACTTCATGTTTTGTGGTCTTTGAGCTAAATATTTGAACATAAAACACTTGCAACATCAAATTTATATTTCTTACCATATCTGAGACCTTCAATATTTGGCCTTA
Organism: Thuja plicata; assembly: GCA_018584345.1. Classification (NCBI taxonomy): domain Eukaryota; kingdom Viridiplantae; phylum Streptophyta; class Pinopsida; order Cupressales; family Cupressaceae; genus Thuja; species Thuja plicata. The sequence continues at coordinate 1,484,125 of MU228290.1, read as the reverse complement.
CAATTGACCGAATGGGCTCTCTTATCCCTTGCTCATATTTTCCTAATCCTCTTATTTTATATCATATTTTCTACATGATCTTTAAACTAATATTATTTTGAAAACAACCCTTAATTTTAATATCACAAATTGCACCTCTATATGCAAACACATGATTACCTCCAATTTCATAATCTTCCCCTAATGAAATATTAGACAGACAATGCATATCAACTGATAGATAAGGAGTCTACGGGGTGACCCATTTAGAGAAGTAGTCAAAACTATTCATTGGTGAGGCTACCACCAAGGTTCAAATCTTCGTTGGTCTATTTTTTTCATAGACATCTGTGTACACTAGGCGTACACATGGATTTAAATGATTGGAGTGTATGGTAGTTTTAAATATGGATGCCTATTACTGATAAAAAACCATACATTAGGAGAACAAAGAAAATCTTTTGTCCCACATTGGATATCACAAAGTAATAGCTTTGATTTTAAAAGCTCATTTTCTTTTTCCAACAATTTGATTTTTTCTTCTAGATCTTCATTCTGTTAGGAATAATACAAATGAGAGGGGGGAAAATCAATTAAATGAAAATTATTTAAACTTGAAAATTTAAAATCAATTACTTAATGCAAATCTAAACACTTCAAGAACAACACCATAACATAAGTATTTGTTGTTGAGGAAAACCCTGTCAAGGGAGAAACCCTAGTGGGAATTAACACCTAGAAATAATGCACTAGAAATATTGTATTGGGTTGTTAGAAGATCTAGCCCTATTAGGAGCTGATTATTACATCTAGTACAAAGTCCATGTTAAAGGACGAACCTTGTTAGGAGTCTTCTCAACCCTGTTAGGAGTTGAATGAAATGATAAGTTCATTTCCTAAGCACATTGCCCAAAGTGAAGGTCAAATCTACCTTCTATAGGTTAAGCACACCTTATGGATCCACTGTCCAAAGAGAAGTATAAATGTATACTTATAACTGTAAATTGACTGATAGAAAATTTCTTTTCTTATATAGTTCCAATCAAGTACATTAAAAACATAATCCCTTCTCTACATCAAATAGAACTCACATCCACATGCTTGCATCATCCAATACATCCTATCATTCCCTTACACATCAAAATGCTACTTTCCTTTATACAAGTTACATCAAGCAATTAGGTCGGCTTGTAAAGACTTCCCCAATGTACAAATAATTACATAGACCCTTGCTAAGATACACACGGTACCTTAAATTAGTAAATTAAAAATACAAATCATCAGATACATGCAAAGTTCCATAATTCATGCTAGCCAATCACTAAGCACATTACATCTTTGTGGTTAGCTCCAAATAGATCTTCATGAGTCTACATGCCACAACTCATGTCATTAAGAATCTAGCGACCCAAGAATCACAAATAATGTTCTACCATGTATCTTCTATCATGTCTTAAGCTCACATATCATAACTCAAGCTCACATCCAAGTCATCTAAAAAAATAAGAGACCATCTATATTATAATCCTTTGTCACTGCACTGTAACCAGTCTTTACCAAAATAGACATAACTCATTCAAATATAAATATCAAATCCAAGAAACTTAAATATTAGGTTTACATACTATCCACTACACAACTCCATGCTCACATATGCTGAAACACTGTACACTGTCTGTACACAACTGTCAATCTTGCATCTACCTATGATAACCAGTCTTTCTAAAACTTTTAATGCATCCAACTGAAACATATATTGACATCAATGACAAAACATGAATGTCAACACCTCAAAAACAAAACAATTCCAATAATCTCCCACTTTGGCATTGATGACATCAAATGTAAAAAATCATCAACCCATATGTAGCTTTCTTAATACAACTTTCTCAATATCCTCTTCATAGCCCCCGCCCCCCCAAGGTAGTAGGGATTTTTCACTTATATCTCTCCCCCTTTTATATCAATGGAAAAGGGTTCCATATCTATTTTCCTTCTCTTCACATCTCACGTATAAAATGTCTTTCTTTTTCAAATAGTCATACCTACAATAAAATAGGTGCTTGACAACACAAATATGTTATGTTTTGATCTTATGATCACTCCCCCTGAGGAGTAGATCAAAGCATCAAGTCTAGAGAATAATATAGGTCTAATAACTACTCTACTGATGCATTATTGTATCATCTAGTTCTCACAAGGAGGGGTTCTCAGCCAAAGAATACCTGTGACATACTCAGGCATCTTTTCACAAATGTTTAGTGAACATATCTGCTATTTTCTCCGTTGTACTGATGTACTCCAATATGATGTCCTTTTCTACAACCTTGTCTCTAAAAACATGATAATTGATTGAAATATTTTTAGTCTTTGCATGCATAATAGGATTATTTGACATATTCATCATTCTTGTATTATCACAATGTATAACCACTGGCTCTTCAAAGGTTATCCCAATATCCTTTAGCATCTGTTTCATCCAAATAATGTGTATGCAATTTATAGCACCAAGCACATACTCTGATTCAATAGTAGATTGAGTTATATAGTCCTACTTCTTACTTAACCATGAAATCAACCTATTTCCAAGGAAAATTGCTCTAGCACTGGTGCTTTTTCTATCATCAACACTTCCTGCCCAATCAAAATCAATATAAGAATTTAATGTAAAATCATCAAAATTTTCATACCATAAACCATATTCCAATTTCCCTTTCAGATATCTAAATATTCTTTTAAATTTAGCAAGGTGAGTCTCCTTAGGATGAGCTTGAAACATCACAACAATTCCAACTACACTAGCTATGTATGGTCTATTATGAGTTAAACATTGAAAACCTCCAATCATGGACTTGTATTTTGTCTGAAAAACACTTTGAGATTCATTAGTAGTGGTAATCTTGCATCTAGTAACCATAGGTGTTCCAACAGGTTTAATATCTTCCATCTCAAACTTCTTTAGAAACTCCTTAAGATACTTTGTTTGAGAAATAAAAATACCATATTTACTTTGAGTAATTTTTTAACCAAGGAAGAAGATCATTTCACCACTCATAGAAATTTCAAATTCACTTTTCATTTCCTCAGAGAATTTTTTACTCATTTAATTATTGCCTCCAGAGATTATATCATCCACAAAGAATTCAACAATCAATATTCCATCTTCACAAGCTCTCAAATATATATTACTATATGCACTACCTTTTAGGAAAGATGTAAGAAATACATGTCTAACTGAGCATACCAAGGTCTAGGAGCTTGTTTCAATCTGTACAATGCCTTCTTCAATCTGTAAACCATGTCACTATTATTTTTCAATGTAAAAGTATCAGGTTGTTCAATGTAGACCTCTTCATCTAGATCACCATTCAGAAATGCAGACTTCACATCCATCTAATATATCTTCAAGTACTCATGTGCTACATAAGAAAGGAATAACCTCATTACCTATAACCTTGCAACAAGTGTAAATTTTTCTTTAAAGTATATACCTTCTTGTTGTGAATATCCCTTGCAGACAAGTAGAGCCTTATTTCTAACAACCACGCATTCTTCATTCATTTTTGTTTCTAAAAACCCATTTAGTTCAAATTCCATTCTTGTCCTTAGGTCTAGGAACCAATTCCCAAGTTTCGTTCTTCTCTATCTGATCTAGTTCTTCTTGCATTGGATTAGTCTAAGATTTATCTCTACATGCTTTATCAGTAGTGTTAGGTTCTACTTGCAAAATTAAACAAAGCTCATTTCTAACTTTAGACCTTGTCATCATGCCCTTATTACCATCACCAGTAATCCAATTCTCAGGATGAGTCATCTTAACATACCTTGGTGTCTTTTATGCTTCTATAGGATAATCCAAGCATGTTTGAATCTTAAGATTTTGTTCTATCTCCTAATTTTTAGTATTATTCTCATTCTCTTAGATCTCCATCTGGAACCTCTCATCAATTTTCACATTAGTTTCAACCATTTTTCTTATCTCAGATTGAAACATTCATAATCCTTACTTCTAGTAGAATAGCGAAGGAAGATTCCTCCATAAATTTTAGCATAAAACTTTCCAATTTCATCATCTCTTTTTATATCGCACTTCCTTCCAAATATTTTGAAGCATTTTAAAGTAGGAGCATAACCAAACCAAAGTTCATAGTGTGTTTTATCAATACCTTCTTTGATCTAAATTCTATTCAATGTGTAGACAATAATACTGACTCCTTCTCTCCAATGCATATAAGATACATTATGTTCAAGAAACATTGTCCTGGACACATCTACTATAGTTCTATTTCTTCTTTCTTCTATCCCATTGTGCCGAGGTGTCCTAGGAGTAGAATTTTGTCTTTATATATTATGCTTTTTGTAGTAAACATTGAATAAATCTGATGTAAACTCTCCACCTTTGTCTGACCTCAAACATTTTATCTTAAGAATTGATTCATTCTCAACTTTTTCTTTGAAAATCTTGAACTTATCAAATTATTCATATTTTTCTTTGAGAAATGCAATCCACATCATTAGAGAATAGCCATCAACAAAAAGTATAAAGTACCTTTCACCATGGTAGGACCTAGTCCTTGTTGGACCAAAAAGATCTATATGTACCAGATCAAACTTTCTTCTAGCTGAAAAGGATTTGTTTTCAAAGATGCTCTTAGTTTTTTTTCCATCACACACTCTCTGCAAATAGTGTTAGTAGGCTTCACAATTTTTTCAAAGTCTATGACTGCATTAGTGTTACTCACCCATACAATATTATAAAAGTAATGTAACAAAACCTCATATGCCATAATCAACTGTCATCTACCTTCATAAAAAAAACAAGTTTTCTTTGGGAAAAACTTGTGTCACGTTTCAAGACCACTTATCAGCACAACTAAATTTGAGTATTTCTAAATAAAATTAATTTTCATCAAACATATGGTCTAGCTAGATTCATTCTAGCTAAGCTAGATAAGTGGTTAAACTTCTCCAATTGGAAATATCTATTAAATGCATGTTTTATACCAATTACCAAAGAAAAAAAATGATTTCATAAAATTGATGTTTCAATAACCCCTACTATTTTTAATGATATTTTTAAAATATATAAAAATACCCTTTTGTAGAGCTCGTAGTCAAGATTATTGCCATATAAAGTTTATAGTATTTTGATTAGATCTAGTAATATAATTTCAAAATGCAATAAATAGGTATTTTGACATTCGAGAAGATGTTGCTTAAAATAAATAAAAAAATAGTAAATAATATAAAAAAATTAAAATTTATATTTAACACTAGAGGAGACTCCTCTTCAAGAATATGCAATTTTTTTTCTCAATGGTGCAGATTTGATAGGGGAAATTTGGTGGAAGATAACAACTGTCGATTTTCAATAAGTTCAATTTTGAGTAGTTATAACAGAGAAAATATATATTGAAAACCAATCTTTCTTCTTTTCTGCACTAGCTATACATTTTATCTATAACATATTTTGAAATTAGAGGAAAAATAGATTATTTGCATATACTTCTTTGGTGGGAACTAGACCCCATATTTTCAGCAGTTTTCAGCAATTAAAAAATGGACTTCAAAAGTTAAAAAACTATGTCAATTCTTGTTCAAAAAAAATTAAAAAATTATAGGCATAAACTTCATCCATTTTTAAAAATTTAATTGGTGTACATAATCCTAAAATTATAAATACAAATTCCACTTTTTTTGTCGTTAAAGTTGAACAGTTTGCATGTTGTGGTCCTTTTCCTTTATAAAAGTATGACACGTGTTTGTAAGTTTACCTATTTGTAGTGTTCAGCTCAAAAAAATTACCTCTTGACTTAGTACCTTATGCAATCAAGTTTCCAGATTGACCTCTGATAGTATATTTTCCATCCTTGAACTACAAGGGGTATCCCTTGTCTACAAGTTGTCCAACACTCAACAAGTTGTTCTTAAGTCCATCAACAATTAAGACATCACCAGTGTTAGTTTTACCATCAAGATAGATTGAACATTCTCCAATGATCAACTTAGGAGTGTTATCACCAAATCTAACTACACCACCATCATATCTATTCAGTTGAAAAAATTTATCTTTCTCGACAGTCAAATGATGTGAACAACCACTATCAATGATCCATTATGATTTCTTTTCAACATGTTAGACTAGAGATTTTTCTTCATGAATTGGCTCATCAAATTTAGGAGAAATAAATCCAATTTAATTCCCTCTAGAAATTGGTCCTGTAAGAGGTGTTTACATTCATGTTTTTTCATTGATGTCAACATATGTTTCAGTGGAAGTCTCAGATAGACTGGTTATCACTGGCATAGGGAAGACTGGTAGAAGTGTACAGACACTATATGAGCTTTCAGATCATGCAAGAATGGAGATGTATATAGGGATGAGAAGTGATCTTATATCTAAGGTTTCTTGGCTTGATCTTACTGCTGGAATATTTTACAGTTGTTTTTGTAAAAACTAGGTAGAGAAAAGTGACAGAGTTGATCTTTGAGTTTTCAAGATAACTTAGATATGAGAATGAGTTACGATTTGTGAGGTTAAATAACGGAAGAAGACATGTTGAAGATTTTTACTTGCAATTTTTGGCTCATTTTGTTCTTGGTGATGTTAGCTAAAGCATGTGATCTTACGAAGATCTACTTGTGGCTGACTACTGTGATGAAATGTGTTTAGAGGATGGCAAGCATAGATTACAGATCTTGAAGTATAATTGATGAATTGTAATTAATGTTTACTTGTGTAAGGTACCATGTGTATCCTACAAAGGTTCTATATAAATATTTTTACATTAGGGAAGTCTTAACATGATAACCTAATTATTTATTGTAAACGTGTATAAAGAAGAGTTGTTTCTTGATTAGGGTATGTGCAAGATCATGGTATACCAAAAAGTGGCAATGTGAAAAAGAAGTCCTGATTGGTAGACTGATTCAAAAATAGCTATAACTTTCAAATGGTGTATCAATTTTTTAAATCTGAAACATGTGTCACATTCTATGCTTCACCTACTACAAGAAAAAAAATAAAAATTCAATTTTATGAAGTGTAGGCTAAGTTAAGGTGTTCAAACACGAGATTTTTGATATTTTGGAAAATTTGTAGAAGAAAAATCATAATTAATTATTTACTTCGAAACAAATTACAAATAAAAATGTGTCACATCCAGACAATAATCTACTACTTATATCTAGAATCTAGCAAAACAATAGTATCATTTGATTGTGTTTAAGGTGGTCAGACATACGCCTATTTCTTATCTTTTTAGTCCTAATTGATCGACTGATTGAAAAATAAATATAACTTTCAAACGGTGTAACAATTTTGAAATCGAAAACATGAGTCACATTCTATGCTTTTCCTACTACAATTAAAAACTAAAAAAAATTCAATTTGATGAATTTAGGACTAAGTTAAGGTGGTCAGACATGAAATTTTTTATATGCTAGAAAATTTGTAGTAAAAAAATCATAATTAATTATTTACTTGGAAATCAATTACAAACAAATATGCGTCACATCTGAACATGAGTCTACTACTTACATCTAGAATCTTGTAAGAAAATAGTATCATTTGATTGTGTTTAAGGTGGTCAGACATACACCTTCTTCTTATCTTTTTCCTAAAATTTTCATACTACTGCATTGAAATTTGAAATTTCACCATATAGAATTTTTTTTTAAACAAGGGATAGTAGCTTAAAAACTAGATTCAATTTACTACATATTCTCTTCTTACACATTTTTGATATAAGATTGATAACTTGTCCAAATTTTTATGTCAACTTTCCTAACCCTAAATTTCTAAATTTTCATTGCCACTTAAGGCCTAGTTTGGCATACCATGATCTTGCACATACCCATTAAATAAGTGTGGTTCTGGAATGTAAAACCTGCCATATTCTATTGGTGAAGTCTATTGGATATAGAGAAGAGGTAGTGATAATGATGAACTTCATTGCAACTATTTAAGAAAAGAAAGTTGTTGTCACTCATTTCTCTGGTTATTATTACTCCTATATTTGTATTCCAAACAGTGAGTCTAGAAGGTGGTTTTAACCTTCACATTTGGGTAGTGTGCCTGGGCAGTGAGCCTTTTGTTTCTCTTGACTCCTACTAGAGGGTCTGTCCTTTAACACGGACTATGTACTATATGTAATAATTAGCTCGTAATAGGGATACAATACTTTTAGTGCATTATTTGTGGGTTATAATTCCCATCGGGGTTTTTTTTCCCTTAATAGGGTTTCACCGACAACAATTTCTTGTGTTATGGTGCTACATTTGATGTGTTCATATTTTCAATGAGTATTTGGTTTATAAAGTTTAAATTTTAATTTAGTTGGCTTGCAACAAATTCACCCCCTCTCTCAGTTGTGTTGGTGGACTATTATTGATATAAATTAGTATCAAAGCTTGTGGTCCTTTGAGAGGAAGCTTAACAACTTGAGGTGATCCTGAAGATGGTGTACTATATGAAGGATAGTCCTGCTGGTTCTTTTTCTTGCTGATGTGAAAATATTCCTCAGAGGGTTCACTCTATTTATCCCTAACACTAACCAAGCACATAGTAGAGGGTGCAAGCACAAAGTTGAGTGCCAATTCCACGGAAGTCCGCGGCCAAAAAAAATTGGCTACGAGAAACGGGCACCCATTTTTTAAAAAATGGGTGCCCGTTATGGTTCGGGTGCCCGAGCCGTAAATTTAAAACGGGTGCCCGTTTTAAAAATGGGCACCCATTTTGGTTCGGGTACCCGTAGCAAAACGGGCACCCGTTTTTAAAAAATGGGTGCCCGTTTTTTAAAAAATGGGTGCCCGTTTTGTAAAAGTATTTAAAATTTGTTTTAAACCGTTTTGCAAATCATT
>MU228290.1:1407359-1428711 GCA_018584345.1 Thuja plicata | reverse complement strand
AAGGCTCCAGCCATCACAAGCCTAGAAGGCCAAGATCCAAAAGGGGCAGAACCCATCATAGTAAAGACACAACAAAGGTGTCACCCTATGACACCTTACAACATTGTAGACCATATGAAGAAGGTGAATGTCACCATATCTATGTGGGACTCTTTGGCCTTTCTAGGATAGCCTGAGATTTTAAAGAAGGCTATATCAGAGGTGTCAACTCCTCAGCCTACAAAAGAAGCTGTGAAGCCAGTGTTGGTCAACACTGATCAAGAGAAGGAGACCCCGAGTAGCAGTAACACCAAGGCTAACCCCATGCAAGGTAGGATCTTGAAACCTCCTCCCTTTTATGTATCATTAATCATTGGTAATTCCTTAGTGCATAATTGCATGGTTGATAGTGGAGCTACTAGTACTGTAATGCCCAAGAAGGTGGCTGACCAATTAGGACTAAAATACGAGCCCTTCCAAAAGAATGTCACACAGCTTGATGGGTCCTCAGTCAGCACTATAGGTGTGGCCAAGGATACTAGTCTGATGATAAAATTAATTTTGTTAAGCTAAATAAATATGATGGTGGTATAATCAGATTTGGTGATAACACTCCAAAATTGATCATTGGAGTAGGTTCAATTACTCTTGATGGTGAAACTAATACTCACATTATATTTCTTGTTGACGGACTTAAGCACAACTTGTTGAGTGTTGGGTAGCTTATAGATAAGGGATATCATTTAAAGTTCAATATAGAAAAATCACTATCAGAAGCCAGTCAGGAGAGTTAATCACATCGGGTACAAAGTCAAGAGGTAATGTGTTTGAATTAAACACTATAACGGCTACTTATTTTGTTATGAAGGTTGATGATAGTTGGTTATGACATAGAAGGTTTTGTCATATAAATTTTGATAATGTTGTGAAAGAAAGTATGAAAAATGGAGTCAGAGATTTACCTTAATTTTTGAAGCCCTCTAACACCATGTGTAGAGAATGTGGGATGGGGAAACAAACTAGAAGTAGTTTTCATAGAAAATATTACTCACAAAGGAGAAGTTAGATCTGGTACATAGAAATATTTTTGGTCCTACGAGAAAAAGATGATACTATGAAAAAATGTATTTTATACTGTTTATCAATGATTATTCTAGGATAATGTGGGTTTCTTTTCTTAGAGAGAAGTCTGAATCTTTCGATAAGTTTACAATTTTCAGAGAAAAAGTTGAGAATGAATCAAGTTTGAACATAAAATGCGTGAGGTTAGATAGAGGTGGAGAGTTTACATTAGATATGTTTAAAACCTACTACAAAGAGCATGCAATATATGGAAAAACATTATCTCCTAGGACACTAGGTGGTCCCACAATAGTGTGTCCCACTTTTTGGCCAACTTTGACACTGAGATCAACATTCTGATGAAAAATGTCACTTTAAAACACCTGTTCCTGAAAACTATTAGGAATTTGAAGATGGTATAAACTAGAGTATTTTAGAATTTTCTTTATACTTTCTAAATATATTGAAAAAAAAAATTAAAATTCATTTGAATTCATTTTTCCTTCTCCTTCAAAAAGTGGTTTGTGTGAAAGAATAGTTTTTTTAAGGAGTGACTATCACTTGGATTACCATAACTTTTTTTAAAATATGATAACGATGTAATTGTTTCGAGGCTATATTTTTAACTTCAATAACTAAAGGATGCAATTGGCTTCATTCATTTTGGGTCAATATTTCATAGTTTATTAAGTTCTAAAGTGACAATAACTGTAATTTAGACATAAGGTGACTTGGATTACTCTAAATTGATCTGTATATACCGAAATTCATTTTTTTCATAGAAAGTTAACACAAGTACTCTTTTCCTACATATTTTTCATGAACTTGTTTTCCTAATTTACTATATTTCTTGAAGCGTCGAACAGAAAGGTTACTAAATTGCCAGACAACCCATGTTTAATTAAACTAAAAATAGAAAGTCACAATGAAATCAGTATATATTAAAATTATAGTCATTATAAAGGTTTTTTTTGAGTAGCATCATCTGTCATTTAGGTTTTATAAGATTATTTTATTTGGTCCTTGATTCAGACCTTTCAAGGGCAAAAACTAGAAAAAATTTGTTGGCTTTGGAGAGGAAGGCCAAATTTAAGGGGTTCGCTAGAACATTCCTTCTAGAGAAAGAGGTTCGAGATAACCCACTTCTAGTGAAAAACCCATGGAAAATTTGTGAAATTCTTTTTTTTTTGTTGCTTCACATGGTTCGCTCAAATTGGGTCTATTTTGAGCGAACCCCCGATTTCATCTAGTTCGTGCAAAGGGGTTTTTTCCCTTCGTGCGAACACCTCCATTCGCTCGAAGGGGTCAAAATGAAAAAATTCCATCCACGTGATTTTTATTCATGCCTAAAAGTGGGACACAGCTTTGTGGGATCACCCCACCACAACATAATGGGATTATAGAGTGAAGAAACATAACTATACTAGATGTTTCTAGGACTATGTGGCTTCAAGGAAATGTGTCACACATGAATTGGAGAGAAGTTATTGGTATTGCAATCTACACTTTAAATAGAATTGAGATCACAAAACGTACTCATAAGAAACCTTATGATCTTTGGTTTAATCATGCTCCTACTATGAAATACTTCAAAATATTTGGTAGTAAGTGTTATATCAAAAGGGATTATAAGATAGGAAAATTCGATGCTAGAATTGATGAAGGAATTTTCCTTTTCTTATTCCACTAAGAGAAAGGCTTAAAAATGTTTCAATCTTAGATTGAGGAAGTTAGTTGAAAGTGCTAATGTGAGAATTGATGAGAGGTTTTAGATTCAGGAAAGAATGTATGACTGTAATCAGATTACAGAGAATATAGAGACGAATGCAAGTCAAGCGGAAGTTATTAAGGTTGATATTGAAATTGAGGTATGCTTGAATGACACTACTAAGACTCTAAATAAACCAAGGAATATTAAGAAAAACAATCCTAAAAATCAAGTTGTTGGTGAAGTAAATAAAGGAATGATGACAAGATCTAGAATGAGAAATGAGATTTTTTTGATCTCATAAGCAGAACCAAAAACTACTGATGGGGCATGTAGAGCTAAATCTTGGACTAAGGCAATACATGAATAATTGGATAAGGTAGAGAAAAAAAAACACTTGGGAATTGGTTTCTAGACCTAAGGACAATAATGTTATAGGGACTAAATGAGTTTTCAAAAGAAAAATTAATGAAGAAGTTATGGTAGTAAGGAATAAGGCTAGACCGATTTTTAAAGGCTACTCACAAAAAAGAAGGCATAGAATTTGAAGAAACATTTGATCCTGTTGGGAGATTATAATTTGTAGGATGTTCCTTTCTTATGCAACACACAATAAATTTTATTTATATCATATGGATATGAAATTTGCATTCCTGAATGGAGATCTACAGGAAGAAGTCTACATTGAGCAACCTTACAACTTTCCTTTGACAGATGATGAAGACATGGTTTAGAAGTTGAAAAATGCATTATATAAACTAAAACAAGCACCTAGAGCATAGTATTCTTGGTTGGATAGGTATCTACTACATCCTAGTGGGTGGACCCATAATAGTGGGTTACATGTTTTTGCCTGAACAGACACTGAACTGTACATTTTGAAAAAAAATTCACTTGTGGATGCATATTTAAGCTAAACCTTTAAGAATAACTGAGAGGGGGAATGAATCAGTGGCCTCAAAAATATTCCAATAAATTAACCCAAAAACTTATTACCATAATTATAAGCCTCTAGTTATCTTCAGTCCTGCAAGATGTATGCCTTTAGATAATCTTATCAAATAACTAATGCTTGAAGTTCACTGTAAAACCTTATTTAATATCTTTACTGATTAGTAGTCTTTCATTTACCAAATTACAGTAAATTACTTAGTGTAGACCAATCAATCCAGATTAGTTATGTGTAATGGAAAAAACTAAAGTAATGACTAATAAACACATTGACACATGGATTTTTAACATGGAAACATTTTTAAGGGAAAAACCACTTGGGACCGGTAACCCAAAATTTTCACTCTTCTAAAGTGAACTCGGTGAAGAACCAACCTTGTTAAAGGTTACAAACACGTTGTTAGGTATGACCTTGTTAGAGGATCTAAATAGAATAGTTTGTCACTTGATATCTGACATCTCTATGCTATCTTTATGACAAAACCCTGTGTAGTTTGTCACTTGATATCTAGCATCTCTATGCTATCTTCATGACAAAAATTTTGATACTCCTTAGGATGTATCTCAATATATAAAGGATTGTTAAGTCCTACTTGGTTAAGATAATTTCTGATCCAATGGTTAAATTGAAATAGTAAATGATTTGTTCACATATACAACTATACTTTGTAGATTTTTAGATCTATTGTAAGCTTATAATACCTTTCTAATCAATGTAACTTTTCAATACCTTTTCTCCACTTCTTTCTACTCAGTGATGTTGTGCATTTGTGTTGCTCAGTGTCCGCAGAATAATTAGCTTCATTCTTCAGCTTGATTGATCAGGACTATGTAAAGTCGTTCTTCACTAGTATCTCTTCAGCTTTGTTTTCTTTTATTCACCCCTAATTCATAATGAATTACCTTGTCTCTTTATAAACATGATTTTACAGTTTCTCACTCCTTGACTTTCATGTTCTTGGCGTGATCCACAATTCTCTCCTTTCTTGATTTAAAGCTTTACTTCAATTTTATGTCATATATTTCTCTTAGACAACTGGAATAAAAAATCTTCAAATATCTTGCTTATCAATGGCTTTAACTTGTCGATAAAAACAATATTAACAACCAGTTAACCCCTTCTTTACGTCTTGCCAGCTAAGTCTTTTGTCATTTGTGAACTTCAGTTCTTTTCGGTCTTTAACTCCTTGTTAGCTAGGTCAACACTTAAGTTCTCCTCGGGCATCTCCATCAGGGTTATCTGTCTGTCGGGTAACAATGTGATTCTGCTTATCGGTAATGCTTTCTCAGGTATCACTATGACTTTCCTCTAAATTTTTTCTTTTCAACGGGGTGCATTGACCGTCGGTGTTTGTTGTCACTTTGTGCATACTGAACTTTTATACATTATTGATAACATAACCTTAATCTTTATGGTTCTCTAAATTCTTTGACACTTTGTATATAACCAATCAGATTATATCAAGTTGACATCAATGACAATACAATACATTAACTGATTTAATGTTTTGCATTAACTTTCTATAGCTTGGTGATCATCAACTTAACATTTGCAAACATTCAATTAGTTATAGTTCATCAATCTCCCCCTTTGGCATTGATGACAACACACTAAATTATCACACTATATTATTACTAATACAATATGAAATATATCATTTTTATTTCATCAATCTACCAAACTTATTGTTCTATAACCAATGCAAATGTCTGGCTCTTAGTAAGCTCATATAGCTTAGATTTGTTTCTTGCAAAGTGCTTTCTTCAATCTTGAATCACTTCACTAGATAGATGTAGCAGCTTCTGATTTTGTCTTTGATGTTGTCTCTCCCTTTGACTATTCCTCTCCTTGATCATCTCTTTTTCCTTTGACATCAATATAGAGTACTCTCTCCCTTAAGTCATTTCTTCCTTAAGTCATTTCTCCCTCATGATTGTTCTCACCCTTTTGGTATTCTCTCCCTTATAGGTTACATCTCTCTCAAGTCATCTTAAGTCATCTCTCCCTTATGATATTCATGATGTATATTTCATATGTAATATCTCCCTATGGATATTCTCTCCCTTTGACAACAATGCCAAAGTATATTCTTTCTTCTTTTTATAATCTACTCCTTGAATTTCCCTATTCATCAACAATACAGTGACTCTGGTGTTCGGTCAGGATATGTACCTTTTTATGTATGGATGTATCTTTGCAATCCATATTTTTCTTGCATCGACATGAATGATCTTCTGATTGTGTGTAGGCTGATGCAGCCTCCTAGTCAGCTTACTGACCAATAGACACGGGTTAGACCCCTAGTCTCTTTCTCCCATACTCAAATGTATATTTAGGCAATGGCTTTGTGAATATGTCATTGAACATATTCTAGTATCACCTCTTTCTCTTGCACTTGTTCTCTTAATTAATGATACTTGATTTCAATATTATTAGTATTAGCATGCATGACTAGATTCATAGAAATATTTATTGCACTGGTATTATCACAATAGATAATCACTGGTTCAATAATTTTTCATATTCATACCTTCCAGTAACTGTTTGATCCATGCAATGTTAGATAAATTTATAGGATCAACCACATATTCCACTTCTATAGTAGATTGTGAGATGCATCCTTGCTTCTTGCTTATCCATGTTACAAGTCTATCACCCATGAAGAATGTTCCACCAATTGTGCTCTTTTTGTCATCTAATTTTGCAGCCCAATCAGCATCTGTATAGACTTGAAGCTCAAATTTTCCTTCTCTTTGATACCATAAGCCATAGTCCTCAATTTTCTTTAGATATCTCAGAATTCTCTTGACAATAGTCATTTGTGATTATTTGGGATTAGCAAAAAATCTAGCAACTATTCCAACTACATGTGCTATGTCTGGTCTAGTATGAACATCATACATTAGTTTTCCAATCATTGATCTATACAAGGTCTGATTTACCTCAATTTTTCTTCTTTTTCTATCTTACATTTGGTATCCATAGATGTTCCAAATAGCTTGGAATTGTCCATCTTGAATATCTTTAGCACTTACCTTGATGTATTTATACTGTGTTATATATATGTCTGCATCATGCTAAAGAATCTGTAGACCAAGAAAGAATTTGATCTCCCCAAACATCGACATCTCAAAATATTTGCTCATTTCATTAGAAAAAGAATTACATAACATATCATTACCCCCAAATATGATATCATCAACAAATATTTTAGAAATTAGAATATAATCATCAGAATCTTCTTTTAAGTATATATTGTTATTTTCACTTGTTCTTAAAAATCCCATGCTTATGAGATAGGAGTGAAGTCTTTCATACCAGCCTCTAGGTTCTTGTTTCAATCCATACAAGGCTTTGTGTAGTCTACATACGATGTTTCTTTTGTCAGGATCAACAAACCCTTCTGGTTGTTCAATGTATACCTCTTCCTCCAGTGTTCCATTTAGGAATGTAGATTTGAAATCCATCTAGTATACCTTGAATCCTTTGAACACAACATAAGAAAATAAGATCCTTACTCCTTCTATTCTAGGAATGGGTGCAAAGGTTTCACCATAGTCAATACCTTCTTCTTGTGCATATTCCTTGCATACTAACCTTGCTTTATTCCTTGTGACTTCTCCATTCTCATTCAGGTTGTTTCTGAATATCCATTTGGTACTGATGACATTCTTGTCATCTGGTCTAGGTACTAATGTCCATGTTATGTTCTTCTCAATTTGTTCTATTTCATAATTCATAGCACTAACCCATTCTTCATTTTCAAGTGTAGTATTAATAGATTTAGGCTCAAAATCACAAATTAAACATCTAGTGTCCAGTGACTTACTTCTTGTTCTCATTCCAGCCTTCTTGTCTCCTATGATCTGGTTCTATGGATGATGTCTTTTGACATATTTGGCTAGTATTGGTTCACCTCTTTGTTCATCATTCTGATCATCATATTGAACTTCATTTTGATCTCCATTGTTCGAAACATCATTTTGAGTATTTTCTTGATTTTGGTATTTGCAGCCTGATGCTCGGGTGCAATATTCTGTTGCTCGGGAACCATAAACTATTGCTTGGAAAGAGTGTCAGGTTCTTTAGTTTAAACAAACCTCTTGTAGTCTTCTGGTTCTTTTCTTCTTTTCTCATCATTTTTCTCTGCATATTCATCTATTCTGATATTTGCACTGTCAATGATTTTGTTAGAGGAATTGTTAAGACATTTATAAGCCTTGCTCTTGGTAGAATACCCTAGAAAGATACCTTCATCACTTTTAGATTCAAACTTTCCATTTCTATCATCTTTAAAAATATAACATTGACTACCAAAAATTTTGAAGTAACTTACATTGGGTGTGTATCCATACCATAGCTCATAAGGTGTCTTTCTTCAATTGTTCTATGTTCAATGTGTAGACAGTAGTACTAACAACTTCCTTCCATAATGTTTGAGTGATGCTTCTCTCAATCATTAGTGTTCTTGCACAATCAACAATGGATTTGTTTCTCCTTTCAGAAATCCCATTTTTATGTGGTGTTCTTGGTGCAGAAACCTATCTTGTAATTCCATGCTCATTGGAAAAGTTAGAGAATTCATCATAAACAAATTCTCCTCCTCTGTCTGATCTTAAGCATTTTAATTCCTTACCACTTTATTTTTCCACCATAGCTTTATACCATTTAAACATCTTGAATGCTTCTGATTTTTCTTTTAAGAACATAACTGTCATCATTATAGAATAATCATCAACAAAGAGAATGAAATATCTATCACCATAGTAACTATTTTCTCTCATGGGTACACATATATCAGTATGGACTAATTCTAGAATAGCATTAGATGTATGGGCTTTGCTCTTGAAACTAGACTTTTTCATCTTACCTTTTTGACAATTCTTACACATGATATGCGTGGGCTTTGACATGATTGGTAAGCCTCTTACTTTCCTTTTATTTATTATCTTAATCATGTTGTCAAAATTCACATGACATAATATTTTATGCCACAACCATAAGTATTCATTTCTATCCATTAAACAGGTAGTGTTTATATCATCAAGATAGAATATGTTACCTTTTTTCTATTCACCAGTTCCGATCAACCTTCCTAATTCATTAAAGATCTTTGCATTCTTATTTTCAAATGCTACTCGGTGACTTGTGTTATCTAGATGTGAAATACTCAATATATTATAGTTAATTCCTTTAACCCAGTATGCATTTTCATATTTCATCAGGTTATTCAATGTTATGGTTCCTTTACCTTCAACTGGACAAGGTGTTTCATTACCCATTCTTACTGATCCACCATTATAGAACTTAAAATTTTCAAACTATTGTTTATCACTAGTCATGTGGTTAGTGTAGCCACTATCTATAATCCAGATATCATTCTTACTAACCTTAGATAACAGTGCAGTCTCTACATACCTTTCTTCTTCATCTGAATCATCTTTCATGGCCACAAATACCATCTTAATGTCTTTATTAGATTCGGTGTCAGTATCTCTATCTCTATTCTCATCCAAGAAACAAGCTTTCCTCCCTTTGTCCTTGTAGTCCCGAGTATCTCTTCTGTCAAATTGTTAGTTGCTTCAATAATCTCTTTTATCATTTCTATCAAATTTATTTTCATATGATCTGTCATTACTTATGCCATCTTTTCTTTTGTTAGGACATCTACAGTAAAGTATTCAATCTCTCTACAATTAAAACATACAAGTGGTAATTTACCTATGTATCTACCTTTGCCTCTCTGCAATCTTCTAGCCATTAGTGCTTCAATCTCATCAAGATCTTGGTCATCGCTATCATTTTCACTATCATTCCTCATAGTGTGTTTATGACTTGACTTACTTATTTTCAAAGAAGATTTGAATGCAGACTCAATAGATGGTAAGACACTATTATCAAAGTTATTGATCTCAAATGAAATCAATCTACCAACCAAACTATCTAGAGTTACATTATTGTTTGTTACTCCTCTCATTTCTTGTATAATAGATACTCTAATAGAATACAAAGGTAGTAAGGTTCTTATAATTTTACTTACCACTATCTTTTCTTCAAGTACACCTCCAACTCCTCGGATAGTATTGACTACCTCTTTTATTATACAACTTTACTGAGTGATATTTTCTCCTTCTCTCATTCTTATATCATCAAATTTACCTCTTAGGATTTTTTCCTTAGCTCTTAGTACATTAGCATCTCCTCCATGTACTAGCTTCAATTTATCCCACATTTAATTTGTAGAGGTGCAAGTTTTGACATTTTCAAATTCAGCATTAGAGAGTGAGGAAGCAAGTTCTATCATCATAGAAGTATGCTCATGCTTTTATCTTAATTTCTCAAGTGTGTGAGGTCCTGTAGGCAACACATATTCAGTATCCAAGTATCGAGTAACATCATTTTCAATATTTGATAGGTGGAGTCTTATTCTGCTTTGTCATGATGCAAAGTTGTCCTTGTTCAACTTGGGCACATCTCATTTTCTCATCTTGTGATGTTTTTCTTAGGTCTTGAAACCTTCCTTCTAAGCACACAAGCTCTGATACCAATTGTTGGAATAACTGAGAGGGGGGATGAATCAATGGCCTAAAAAATATTCCAATAAATTAACCTAAAAACTTATTACCCCAATTATAAGCCTCTAGTTATCTTCAGTCCTACAAGATGTATACCTTTAGATTATCTTATCAAATAACTATTGCTCAGAGTTTACTGTAAAACCTTATTCAATATCTTTACTGATTAGTAGTCTTTCATTTACCTAAATTTAGTAAATTACTTAGTGTATACCAATCAATGTAGATTAGTTATGTTTAATGCAAAACACTAAAGTAATGACTCATAAACACATTGACACATGGATTTTTAACATGGAACCCCTATTAACGAAAAAACCACTTAGGACCGGTAACCCAAAATTTTCACTCTTCTGAAGTGAGGTCGGTGGAGAGACAAACCTGTTAAAGGTTAAAAACACACTATTAGTGTTAGAATAAATGAGAGGGAGGGGGGGTGGGGTTAATCAGTGGCCTCAAAAATACTCCAATAAATCAGCCCAAAAACTTAGTACCACAATATTAAGCCTCTAGTTATCTTCAGTCCTACAAGATGTATGCCTTAAAATATACTTATTAAATAACTACTAATCAGAGTTAACTTTTTAAACCTTATTCTTATGTTCACTAAATAGAAGTCTTTCATTTACCAAAAAACAGTAAATTACTTAGTGTATACAGATCAATCCAGATTAGTTATGTGCAATGAAAAAAAATAAAGTAATGACTCATAAACACATTGGCATATGGATTTTTAATGTGGAAACCCTATTCAGGGAAAACCCACTTGGGACTGATAACCCAAAATTTTCACTCTTCTAAAGTGAGCTCGGTGAAGAACCAACCCTATTAAAGGTAACAAACACACTATTAGGTATGACCTTTTTAGAGGATTTAATATATTAGTTTGTCACTTGATATTGGGCATCTTTATGCTACCTTCTATGACCAAACCCAGTGTAGTTTGTCAAATAGTATCTGGCATCTCATGCTATCTTCATGATCAAACTTTTTGATACTCCTTGGGATGTATCTCAATATAGTAAGGGTTTTTAAATCCTGCTAAGTTAAGAGACTTTTTGAATCAATGGTTAAACTGAAACATTAAATGATCTCTTCACACATACAACTTAGACTTACAAATTTTCACATCTATTGTAAGGTCATTTTACCTTTCTGATCAATATGTCTTTTCAATACCTTTTCTCCACTTATTTATGCTTGGTAATGTTGTTCTCTATTGCTCGGTGTCCTAGAAAAATTTAGCTCTTTCCTTAGCTTGATTGATCAGGACTGTATGAAGTTGTTCTTAATTAGTTTCTCTTCAGCATCCTCTTTTTCATTCACTCCCCTTACTTCATAATGAATTAAGTTGTCTCTTTATAGACATGATATCACCATTTCTTTCTTCTTGATTTTATTGTTCTTGGCATGATCCACAATCTTAGCCAATATTGATTTAAAGCATAAATTTTACTTTATCTCATAGAAGTCTTCTTTCCAACTGGATAAAATAGCTTTAAATATTTTACTTATCTCTGGCTTTAACATGTCGATTAAAACAATGTCAACAACCAGTTCAATCTATCTTTAGCTCTGCCAGCTAAGTATTTTGTTGTTTCTAAACTCTAGTTAACTTTGGTGTTTTAACTCTTTGATAGCTTCAGTCAACACTTTAGTTCTCCTCGGGCTTCTCTATTGGTGTTGTCTGTCCGTCGGGGTTTTTGGTCCTTCGGGCTTGTCTGTCCTTTGGTTAACACTGCAATTTTGGCCATCGGTAATGCTTGTGATTCTTCTCATCGATAATGCTTGTGATTATGCTCATCGATAATGCTTGTTGGTTTCTTTTCTTGGGCATCACTGTGACTTTGCTCTCAGTTTTCTTTGTCCTTCATTTTCCACTAGTCGTCGATGTCTATAGTCACTTGGTGAATGATGGCCAATTATGCATTACTGAAAGCATAATATTAATCTCTCAAATTCTTTGAGGTCTTTGAAACTTTGAATATAATTGATCAGATTATATCAAGTTGACATCATTGACAATTCAATCCATTAAATGATTTAATGTCCTACATTATATTTATTCATTTCGTTGATCAACTTAATCATCTTTAAACATTCAATTAGTTACATTTCATCAGTTAGGTGTGACCTTGTTAGAGGATTTAAATAGAATAGTTTGTCACTTGATATCTGGCATCTCTATGCTATCTTTATGACCAAACCCTATGTATTTTGTCACTTGATATCTAGAATCTCTATGCTATCTTCACGACCAAACATTTTGATACTCCTTAGGATGCATCTCAATATATAAAGGATTGTTAAGTCCCACTCAGTTAAGATACTTTCTGATCCAATAGTTAAATTGAAAGAGTAAATTATCTGTTCACATATACAACTATACTTTACAGATTTTTAGATCTATTGTAAGCTCATAATACCTTTCCTATCAATGTACCTTTTCTCCACTTCTTTCTTCTTGGTGATGTTGTGCTTCTCCATTGCTCGGTGTCCACAGAAATATTATCTCTATTCTTCAACTTGATTGATCACGACTGTGTGAAGTCATTCCTCACCCGTATCTCTTCAAAACCTTCTTCTTCTATTCACCCCTAATTCATAAGGAATTATCTTTTCTCTTTATAGACATGATTTCAATGTTTCTCAGTCCTTCACTTTCTTGTTCTATACATGATCCACAATTCTCACCTTTCTTTCTTTAAATCTTTACTTCAGTTTTATCCCATAGATTTCTCTTAGACAACTCGAATAAAATAGCTTTAAATCTCTTTCTTATCTCTTCCTTAAACTTGTCAATGAAAATAATATTGACAACCAATTAACTCCTTCTTTAGCTCTTGCCAGCTAAGTCTTTTGTCATTTTTGAACTTCAGTTCTTTTTGGTGTTTAACCCCTTGTTATCTCGGTCAACACTTTAGTTCTCCTAAGGCATCTCCTTTGGGGTTGTCTGTCCGTCGGGTAACACTATGATTCTGCTCATCAGTAATGCTTTCTCAGGTTTCTTTATCGAGTATCACTATGACTTTCCTCTCGGGTTTCTCTTTCTTTTGGGGTGCACTAACCATCGGTGTTTGTTGTCACTTTGTGCTTACTGAACTTTTATGCATTACTGATAGCATAACCTTAATATTTCTGGTTCTCTGAAGTCTTTGACACTTTGTATATAACTCATTAGATTATATCAAGTTGACATTAATGAAAATACAATACATTAACTGATTTAATGTTTTGCATTAACTTGTTGCAGCTTGGTGATAATCAACTTAATATTTTTGAACATTCAATCAGTTATAGTTCATCAAAACCGTTGCAAATTGAAAGATGAAATAAATTAGAGTCTTTATTTTTTCTGTTTAGATTCTAAATATATTTTTAATTTTTTTTCAAAATTGCTTTGAATCAATTTTTCTTTCTCCCACGAAAAATGGAATGTTGCTGAAAACATCATTTTTTAAAGAGTGACACTCTTTTCGTAAAGCATAACTCTTTTTCTTTTTTTCTTAAATAGATATCAATGTGATTATTTTGAATTTGGTTTTGTAACATCCATATCTAGATCCTGGAATTGGTTTCATGACTTTATCATTAGTATTTTATATTTTATTAACATTTGAAGTTGACTTAACTGTAAATTTTGCCATATGTTCTATTTGTAACTGGTGAACTATAACTGATTGAAATCTTAAAGATGATAAGTTGATGATCATCGAGATGCAAAAGTGAATGCAAAACATATTGGTCATAACCTTGAAAAGATGAAAAGACAAAGTTTATGTTATCGGTAAAACATAAAAAGTATGTATACACCGAGTGACAGTGAACACCGACTGACATTGAACACCGAGCAGTTCACAGTGTAAACCGAGTATAGTAGTAACCAAGCAAGCATTACCGAGAAAGTGTCACCAATCAGTTCGCAGTGTTACTGAGAAAGTGTATATCGAGCACCGCAGTAAAACTAGAGTTTTTGAGTGAGCATAACTCAAGTTGTTACTGAGCATAACTGGATCTCTTGACTGGTCAGAACTGAAGTTAAAGAATGTCACAACTACTTGTCTTGTAGAGCTATATTTAGAGATTGACTGGTTGATTTCTTTATTATTAACGATCAGTTAAACTAAAGAAAGAAAATATATTTAAAGCACATTTTATTCATAGCCATCATGGAGGGATTTGCTAAATAAACTAAAGAAGAGCTTTATGGGATAAAGCACACATGACGAGTTTTACGGATCAAGAAGTGATCTACAAAAAAAAAGGAGATTGAGAGGATAATCATGTCTACATAAAGAGACAAGGAATTCATTATGAAAAGAGGAATGTTGAATATATTGTGGTGAATATTGAATTCTTCATGGAGATTTGATCATACAGGCTAAAGAATAGAGCCAAGGAATTTTGCAGACACCAAGCAACAGAGGACATAGCATTCACTAAGTAGAAGATAGAAAGAGAGAAAAGTAACATAAGATCACATTGATCAGAGAGGTATTATTGGACGTACAATAGATCTAAATATTTGCAAGTTAAAGTTGTATTTTGAATAGATCATTTACTATATCCATTTAAATATTGATTCAGAAAATCTCTTAACTGAGTGGGATTTAACCGTTCTTATTGTGTTGAGATACTCAAGAGTATCAAAAGGTTTTCTTATTGATGACATAGTGAATGCTAGGTCAAAATAAAAACTATTATTTTTAGATCCTCTAACAAGGTAAAACTTAACAGTGTGTATTGTAACCTTTAACAGGGTTGGCTCTCCGTCGTCCCAACTTCAGAAGAGTGAAAATATTTTGGGTTATCAGTCCCATTTGGTTTTTCCCAACATTGGGTTTACACGTCAAAATCAATGTGTCAAATGTGTATATGTTTCATTGCATTGATATTTTTTTTTACACTGTATTTAAACTAGATTGGATGGTTAACACTAAGTTTATTTACTGCTATTCGGTAAAGTGTAAAAATGATAAAATAGTATATCTTACCGAGGAGATTATATTTGTTAAAGTTATTTATGCAATACATCTTGACGTATTGTAAGATAAATCTAGGGTATTATATTTAAGAGATTAGTTTTTGGTTGAATTCTTGGAATTATTTTTAAGGCCATTGATTCACCCTCCCCCCCCCCTCTCAATTATTATAACAATTGATATGAAAGATTTGGTGCTTGGAAGAAAAGTTGAAAGGGAATTAATCTAAAGATCATAAGATGAGTAAAATGGACGTGCCTAATTTGAACAAGGACAACTTTGCATCGTAGAAAAACATTATAAGACTTCATCTATCTTGTATTGGAAATGATGTTACACAATACTTGGATACTAAATATGTTGCACCTACTAGACCTCTAACTGTTGATCAATTGAGAGAGAAACATGAACACAAATCTATGATGATAGAACTTTCTTCTTCACTAAATGATGCTGAATTTGAAGATGTGAAATGATGCACCTTTGAAAAGCAAATATGGGACAAACTCAAGCTAGTACACGGAGGAGACACCAATGTGTTGAGAGCTAAAGCTAAAAGTGTAAGAGGAAATTTTGATGACCTGAGAATGAAAGAAGGAGAGAACATCACTCAGTAAAGTAGAATAATAAAAGAAGTTGTTAATGTTATCGATGGAGTAGGAGGAGCACTTGAGGAAGAAAAAGTTGTAAGTAAAATTATGAGAACCTTACTACCTGTTTATGCTATTAGAGTATTTTCAATTCAAGAAATGAGAGTAGCAGAAAATAAAAATGTTACTCTTGATAGTTTGATTGGTACACTTATTTCATTTGAGATTAACAACTATGACAATGGTGTCTTACCAATTATTGAGTCTGCATTCAAATCTTCTATGAAAATAAGTAAATCTAGTAACAAACACACTATGAGAAATGATAGTGACAGTGATAGTGATGAACAAGAACTTGAAGAACTCGAAGCACTAATTTCTAGAAGATTACATAGAGGTAAAGGAGAATATAAAAGTAAATTACTAGCGGTATGTTTTAATTGCAAAGAAATTGGACATTTTGCTGCTAGATGCCCTAAGAAGAAAAAAGATGAAAGAAATAATGACAGATCTTATGAAAGAAGTATGACAGAAGTGATGACCGAGACTACAGAAGCAACCGACACTCTGATAGAAGAGATAATGGAGATTACAAGGACAAAGGCAAGAAGGCTTGTTACCTGGTTGAGAACAAAGTTGAAAAATATTACACTTATTCTGATGAAGATGTTGAGGTAGTATTTGTTTCTATGAAGGATGACTCAAACAAAGAAGAAAGGTATGTTGAAACAACACTCATATCTAAAGTTAGAAAAAATGTTGTCTAGATTATTGATAGTGGTTGCACTCATCACATGACTGGAGATAAAGAAAATTTTGTAACTTTTGAATATTATAATGGTGGATCAGTTAGGATGGGTAATGACTCACGTTGCCTAGTTGAAGGAAAAGGTACCGTCATGTTGAATAATCTGATAAGTTGTGAAAATACATATTGGGTGAAATGCAACTCGATGTCCTGTGTTTTATAGCTGAACAACACAGGACATCGAGTTGCATTTGAGAATAAAAAGGTAATGATCTATAATGAAAAAGGAAATTTGATCGGTACTATAGAAAAAATAAAAGGTAATGTATTCTACCTTGATGATATTGAGACCACTTGTTTATTGGCTAGAAATGAAGATGTTTGGTTGTGGCATAAAAGGTTGTCATGTGAATTTTGACAACATGGTTAAGATAAGTAAGAAAATAAAAGTGAGATGCTTACCGAGTATTTCAAAGCCCAACCATGTTATGTGCAAGAATTGTCAAATATGAAAAATGACAAAGTCTAGTTTCAAGAGAAAAACCTACACATATAATGCTATTCTAGAGTTAGTCAATACTAACTTACGTGGACCAATGAGAACAAAGAGCTATTATGGTGATAGATACTTTATTCTATTTGTTGATGACTATTCTAGGATGATGAATGTCATGTTCTTAAAAGATAAATTTGAGGCATTTAAGATTTTAAAATGGTATAAAGATAAATTTGAAAAACAAAGTGGAAAAGAATTGAAATTTTTAAGATCATATAGAGGAGGAGAATTTATTTCTGATGAATTCACTAACTTTTGTAATGAGCATGGGATTACAAGATAAGTTTCTGCACGGAGAACACCACAACAAAATGGGATTGTTGAAAGGAGGAATGGATAAATTGTTGATTGTGCCAGAACACTGATGATTGAAAAAGGCATCACACAAACATTCCAGAGAGAAGTTGTAAGTATTGCTGTCTATACACTAAACTGAGTTCAATTGAAGAAAGACACAGATAGGCCACCTTATGAGCTATCATATGGATACACACCAAATGTGAGTTACTTTATAATTTTTAGAAGTAAATGTTATATACTAAAAGATGATAGAAATGGGAAACTTGACTCTAAAAGTGATGAAGGAATATTTCTAGGATATTCTACTAAAAGAAAAGATTATAAATGTCTGAACAAATCTTCAAACAAAATCATTGAGAGTGCAAATATTAAAGTGGATGAATTTTCTAAGAAAAATGATGAGGAAAGCATAAAGGAACCTGAAGATTACAACAAATTTGTCTACATAGAAGAACCTGACATCTTACCCAAGTGAAAGAACAATGCAACCAAGCAACATGTTGCACACATCAAGAATTAGGAAAATGATCACAATGCTTAACCGAGAAATGAAGATCAGAATGAAAATGAAAATGAAGAACAAAGACCTCAACCTATACATGATAAATATGTCAGAAGACACCATCAATAGGACCAAATCCTTGGAGACAAAAGAGAAGGAATGAGAACAAGAAGTAAGTCCCTTAACACTAGATGTTTGATTTTTGATTTTGAGCCTAAATCTATTAATGTTGCACTTGAAAATCAAGAATGGGTTAGCGTAATGAATGAAGAGATTGAACATATTGAGAAGAACAAAATATGGGCATTAGTGTTGCCCAAGTTTCCCATTCTATGCAATTGACCTGGTTTTCCCCGTCTTCCTTCCTCTGTCTTGTTTTCCAGGGCTTCATGTCCTCACCAAAACCCTAAGAGCCCTAAGTCTTCATGTTTAAGCAAGGTAATAAACCCTAGGCCATGGCTCTTATATTTCATCGTTACTTTTTAAGTCACTAAGAGCACGTGCTTTATTCCTTAGTCGCTTGATCACTTTGCCCTGGGCGAATATTCATTTTCTTCTCCCGACTCTGCGCTTCTCCTTTGTCGCGTAGTCTAGTGATCTTTTGGAATATTCCCTAAATGTCTCCCGACTTAGCATTTGTTCTTTGGTTGCATGATCGCCAGATAATGTCATAAGCCTTGGTGGAAGGTGGGTCCCAAGTCTTTGGTCGCTTGATCACTTCAACCTCAGAGGATATTCCTTTCCTTCTCCTGACTCTGAGCCTTCCTTGTGTCGCGTAGTCTGGTGACCATTTAGAATATTCCTTCTGGGTTCTCAGACTTTGCGATTAGTACTCAGTCGGGATGTCGCGGGATAATATGTTACAAAGAAGGGGTCCACCTTCAGTCGTGAAGTCGCGTGAAGAATTCAATAGTTGATGAAGCATCTTCTGACTTGGCTACCATCCCTTGGTCGCCTTGTCGCTAGAATAGAATGATGACTCAGGTTCCTCAGTGTACAACAGATGGACCAGTGGCCGTGTGACAGGTGGCATATGGCAGGTGGATGTGGGTCCTCAGTCGGGTGATCGCCAAATGGAGATGATATGGGTCTGCGACTAGGCGACTAAGGAAATCATGTGCTCGTCGCTCACTCGCCAATGTTAAAGGTGAACAGAATGCGGCTCGCGAGTGTGCGACGAGCTGAAAGAACATGTGGTCACGCAGTCGATGAGCAGTTCAGGTAAAGATAAAGGGGCTTGTGAGTGTGCGACGAGTAGAACAGATGGTCTCATCGCACAGTCACTGAGTAATAAAGACAAAGAAGGAACTTCTCACGGGTACGCGACGAGTAGAAAGATATGGTCATCGCTTGGTCGCTGATCAAATTGGGTAAATGGAAAAGAGCTCGTGACCTTGCGACGAGCAGGAAAGAGGAGCTCATCGCTCAATCAATGCAGCTGTCAAATGAAGAAGAAAAGACTTGCGAGTGTGCGACTGAAGGAAACAAAGAAGGTGTCGCGTAGTCACCGAGCAGTTTGAAAAAAAGAAAAGGAGCTCGGGAGTGCGCGACAAGAAGAAAGCAAGGCCTCGTCGCTCACTCACCGAGCAATGAACATAAAGGGAAAATAGTCTGCGGGTCTGCGACGAGCTGGGGGAGGAATGTTGTCGCGCAGTCGCTGAATAAAGATAAAGTAAAGAAAAGCAGCTCGCGACTATGCGATTAATGAAAAGATAGCTGCTCGTCGCAGGATCGCGGAACATTTAAGGGAATCCTCAGTTTTATTGTGATCAAGCGACATCCATTCGATGCAAAGCTCAGAAGATCCAACAGTGTTCGCTAAGTCTGGTGATCAAAGTGCCCTACAGAGAAAGTACTCCCGACTCAGCGACAAGGGTCAGTCGGGATGTCGCTAGAAAGATTGAAGGACACATAAAAAATGTTAAGAAAAGTCAAAGGGCTCGGTGCTGGGTTCTCCTGACTTGGCGACTAAGTGTGGTCTCGTAGTCTCAGAATAGAAAGATAGCATCTGGCGATCAGGTGACAAGCCGTGACGGTTTAGGGTGACAGTTAGTAGCAGAGTCGCCAGAAGAAAGGTGAGTTAAAGAAAATGCCTCGCGACTTTGAAATTTCACGGTCGCCTTGTTGCTAGATTTTGGCTTGGGTTAAGCAGAAGTAAAAAAAGTGCTTTGTTGCCAGGTCATGAGATTTAACTGTGGTTAAGGTCTGATGCTCATGACAAAGAGACCAACGGTCAGTCGCGTTGTCGCTGGACTTTGAATTTGAATGTTTGGCGGTAGATTTGGCGCTGTGAACGCTCGGCAGCCATGGTTCCTCTGTGCTCGTGTTCCAGAACTGATCAGAAGGGTTTCAATTGCCGAAGGCCATGCACAGAGATTCTGTTGATCCCTGGAATAGATTTGTTCGACGTCGGTGGAGAAACAAAAGATTCAGAGACGTGCACAGGGAGATACAGAGTCCAATCACGAAGTTATTGCTCTCCAGGTGCAGTTGGAGAGGGGACATGGTCATGATCGAAGGCTCATTGATGAGAATTTGAGCGGCGGCCGTCAAGGGTCACTTCTCATCCTGGGGGACTGTGATCAGTTGGTGAGCATTCATGACAGAGGCTATCCGCAGAGTAGAGATAATGGATCTAGGTTTCTTGTTCACAAGGCATAGTCAAGTACAGGGATGGGCGCAAGATAGAAAATCAGATCTGATCGATTCACTTGGTGCACATTTATGACCAGATTAGATTTTGTACTAGGGTCAATTATTACATTGTAAATCTGTAACCCTAGTTAGGTTTTCTGAGACTCCTGCCAGTGTGCATGGGAGTATTTAAAGTTTTTTGAGAGCCTTAGTGCTCAGGAGTTGGCATTTTGTAAAAAGAATTCATTCTTTCCAGGAGTTATCTAAGGCATTCTTTCTGCCCTCTGACTTTTGCATTCTGTAACCTTCTCATTGATCATGCAAGCTGTTGGAAGTACTTTGTGATAATCCTTCATATCCCTATGCTTCCTAGTTTGTGTTATCTCTTATTGGATCAAAGCTTATGAATGTTATTAATGGACATTGGGGTTCCTAGTTCCTCTCATTTTTCGCAAGTCTGTGTGTTATTGTGTTTGATCTGATTTAGATGTTTTGTGGGTATACTTCAGCCCCTAGCAGTCTTGTCTCATTCCTACACCTGGTTGCAGAGAAGGATGTTTGTTTGGAGGTCATAGATCGAGTCTTTTGTTCAGGACTTCCTATGAAATACTTATGCAAGCCTATCTAGTGATTTGTAACTCATTTGACCTGGTTCTTCCATTGATTTCATTCCTCTATACTGAGATCCAAGCCCTAATTTCGGTGCATCACCTAGTAGGTAGTTTGCTTTCAGTCATTTCCCTTTCATGCAATCCTTCTATCCC